>FXXK01001061.1:368520-468524 GCA_900184695.1 Betula pendula
GGAGCGGAACGACAGAACGTTTGAGGATCAAGAAAGAACGCTCGAAGAACTCAAGTCTTTTTTTCTTTTTCACCCTTTTCTCTTGGACAGCTGCTTATCTAGCTCCTTTAGCGATAAGCTTTTCTGACTTCCTTGTTCTTTTCTCTTCTTGTAATGAGTCTTGACCCTTGTATAC
This sequence comes from Betula pendula, assembly GCA_900184695.1. Classification (NCBI taxonomy): domain Eukaryota; kingdom Viridiplantae; phylum Streptophyta; class Magnoliopsida; order Fagales; family Betulaceae; genus Betula; species Betula pendula. Next base: position 368,696 of record FXXK01001061.1, read on the forward strand.
TTCCTGTATACCAGGGCTGCGCTTTGCGCTTTTTATAAAATTTCTACTTACTTATCAAAAAAAAAAAAATATCATGTTAAATTATCACTTATCCCAAAAGCTTAAGCTAAAAGGAAATGATAAATTTAATCATTTGACAACATGTTTAAAAGAAGGTTGTGTAGCTCCACAAGGCATGTTTGATAAAAAGGCCATGAGTTACCCAACAAAGATATATATAATTAAGTTTGCGTATGCTTCATATATGCTATCTCTTTCCCCAATGTGTGTGCCTGGATTATATATGTAAACATATATGTAGGCTTCCCGGCATTTACATGTATGCTGGTTTACCACCATGTACACATTACTGATTACAATAAGCCATTCATCAAAGTGAATCTTATACCTTTTCAAAAAAAAAATGTCACATGCCACTTTATCATAAATGGTATAGATAGATGTGCACAAATGTGCGTCGAAGCCACTCTGATGCTGTGGAGCCTATCACGTTTTGTTGTGAGTTACTGAGGAAGAAAAAAAAATTTATATCTCTAAGTACCTATAAATTTTTTATTGCAAAAATTACAGATAGTATTATACGTTATTTCCTTTCTAGCTAGGTGGCTTTTCTTGTATGCTTCATGCGTACTTAGGGGCGCTTTACGCTTTTAATGATATCTCGATTACTTATAAAAAAAAAAAAAGTATTATACATGATCCATTGAGAATCTCATATTTTGACCTAGATGTTGTATTAAAAGGAGCATTCCTTTCAATCTAGTTGTAACAATTAAGTTGTTACTTTAGAACTGCTTCATGAAATAACATCCATTGCTTATGTAGAGATCACAGCCAGCTCTTGCCTTGAAATGGGAGATTGGATAGTTATTTTCCATTCTATTTGAATTAATAAGGAATAAAAAGAAAAATTGCATCCTTTCCTATTCTTCTGATTTGGTACGAGATGCATATTGATATTGGCCAACAAAAAGTACCAAAATTTTGGAAAGTGAACTTTGTGGAGCAATAGCATCCGAGTAATTCTATACGTAGGATTTTTATCTTCCCAAAAGTGATGTGACTTTTAAAATTATCATTGGATTTGAAATTGATCACTATTGAATTTTGATCTAATGGTGATTTTAAAAGTCACATCACTTTTGGATGATAAAAAGTCCTACATATAACATTATTCATAGTATTTAGGTTTGGGTATAACATAGTGTTGGGGTGCAACGGTGCCGTTTTGCTCACGTGAACGACTCTTAGAACATATTTTGCGGTGTGCGATTTCGAATGTCATAAAAGGTTGTGGCTTCTCTCACTGTACAACAATTGGTTTTCAGATAAGATGGTCAAAGGCCCGATCCAATACATAGCATTAGCCTATGATCTACTGAACACTTCTCCAATAGGGAAACTAGAGTGTCAGATGCTTCGGGGCATGATTCACATGACACTGTGTCCACCCATGTCTGCCACCATTTACTTTAAATGTCTGCAGTATTTTGCCTTTTCCACCTAGGAACTTATTATTTCCGTGGCTATTTACCATTTTCTGATTCTTAAGCACGCAAAAATAGGTCTAATACATGCACACATATATTTCTATTACATATAAAAGTAGTATTGTAAATGTAAATGACAGACACACATATGTAGCTGTGTCTCACAGCCAGGTCTTGCTGTCTCCAACACCCCAAATTACAAATTCTTGGGTCCATGTCCACTTTAGAAATATTTTTGACAAGGATATAATGCTTCAGGAAGTCACTCAACAGTCAAATGAAAGACCCACAATTTTTTCCCTAGTTTTGTTAAAGTTGTCAGTTACAATGATAATAATAATAATAATAATAATAATAATAATAATATAGTCATAAAGCATCCACTTAATTGGGGACGTGGTCCTATCTAGGCCATATCCCAATTTCCTTCAATAGGATTTATGTAGCCGATCCAAATAGTTGGAATTAAGGCTTAATTTAGTTGAGTTGAGTCGAGTCTAACTGAGAACATAAGTTTGGGCATCAATGAAATTGTCAGTTTTGAAACACCATTCCTCTGTCTATGTGGACACTTTGGAGAGAGAAATAACCACACTTTTAATGGTGTTGAACCAAATTTGAGTGCAATTAAGTCTTGTTTTTAAGGACACTATATGATTGGATGAAAGACACTATATTATTGGATGAAAGCTACAGAAAGCTTTCTTTTAGCAAGTAAGGTTTTTGTAGCTTACAAGAGATGATCAATAATACAATCATCCAGTTTTAAAAGAATCTCTTCAATGAAATAGTTCTATGGCACCCTAAATTAGATGGGTTGGAGTTTCCTTTGTTAGATTCAGCAGAATCTCCTATCAACTTGATCTATGGTGAGCATGATGGGCATAGGGATGAAATCCAACATGGGTTTGAAAAAACTTGAATTAGCATAGTTTTACCTACTAGCCTGTACATACTGGAAAGCATTTATTTTATGTTGGCTAGCTAAAACAGCATTCCATGGGCTGCTTTGAAATGCTCCCATTGCACTCTGTATAACTGACAATTGAGATAACCAACATTGGAATATCTAAGTCAGTGGGCGTCACATCCAAGCGCAAGTGACATGCACCTTGCACCCATGCAAATATATTAGAGTCGGTGAACACACAACTAGAAGTTGTATAAATGGATTAGGCCCATTCCTTAGCAATAAGGCAAGCTATGGCTTTTCATTGATATTTGAGAATGCAGGCATTATAAGTGAGATTACAAATTTAATCTTGGCTGCCTTCTGTAAATTCATGGCCCCTTGGTTTATACTTGTGTTTTCTTTGTGCAGGCAGAGGCTTGGGCGGCAGGAGGAAGTGGGGTCCTACTGAGAACTACTAATGGTGGCAAGACATGGACCCGTGACAAAGCAGCTGATAATATTGCTGCAAATCTATACTCAGTGAAGTGAGTCTAACGCTTCTAAAAGCTCTCCTATTATTCTTAAATAGATAGGTTTTCATATGCATTGTAAGTGAGTCTACCACTCACTTTTAGGTTTCCTTCATTTTCATTTTTTTTTTTTGGTATTTTTTTTAGTTCTGTTCATCTTTTTGATTTATGAAAGTTCCTTTAAGTTGCCCAGAGAAGACGACAGGGAAAGCGTATATATCTGGAATCTCATTAAATTATCACCAACCAGGAAATACCTCGGCATATGGATTTTATATAGTTCTTAAGGAATTATAGGAACCTAATAGATGGCCAAAATTAAAGGTTAGAGAAGCTCTTTACCCTCATTTACAAGATCTTAATACCTCATAATTTATCTGGTGCAGGTTTATCAATGACACGAAGGGATTTGTGCTAGGGAATGATGGAGTCTTGCTTCGCTATCTTGGATGAAGTTGTAATTATACACGGTAATTTATGAAATCTCGTTTGAGTTATTGGTATATTTCGTATCAGAACCTGCACAATGGTTCAAGGTTTATCATCATCATCCATGACCATTTCTTCAATTTTTATTTATTTATTTTTTAAAAAAAAAAAAGCAAAAAAAAAAAATTGATGGTGAAAACTGGCCAAGCAGAAATTAGAAGTGTCTTTTTATTGGTTTATGAATGGTTAAGCTACTGCACTGACATTTCCATGTGCACAGGTTTGTCAACAATGCCCACAATTTTGTACTGCTAAATTATACATTCAAGCTCTTGTACTGAATGCTGTCGAGAGGGGCCTAAATTTCATCGTTGGAAGTTGTAATTGTCATGTAATTATTACATTTGGGAGTAGCAATTCCTTGCCAAATGTGCTGTCCTCCAAAGAAGGTATGCATAGTAACAATGGTTTCAAACTTTTGCAACTAGTCAGACAAATAAGATTTGTTAATTGTTGAGCCCTTTTATTTTGATAAATGAATAAATTATTCTTCAGTCCCATTTATTATTCTTATGTCACTCTAGTTGACATAGCGTGTTTTAAATAGACACTTGATAAATTTTAGTTTTCTCTAAAACCTCCTTGAACAAACGTGCATAAAGATAAACTGAACCAATCTAACCTGATTTTGCCTTAATTTTGAAGTCGGAATACTTTTCAAGCTCGAAGTTATATCAAGGCAAAACTTCGAGAGGAAAAAAATAAAAATAAACTTGTCGAACTTCGCAAACAGTGTGCGAGACTCGAAACCCTTTTGGAAGGAAGTTGATTAGACACCAGTTCTACACGAAAATGGAGAAAACACCGAAGAAAATGAGGATCTAGACCTGCACACACTATTCACAATCTAAGCGTCAAGTTCCCTCTTTCCCCAAAAATCAGCAAGACAAATATCTACACAGTGTGCGCACAAGAGACAAATTGGAAGTATGATTTAGGTTCCTGCAATTCTTTAGAATTGTAGAAGCCTGGAATTCTAAAGATCTAGATAGTTCCTGGTGAGGTAGCTCCTTGCCAGGTTGACGACTAGGCCTATAAGACCGTAGAAGAGGAGAAGACGAAAGATCAATGGTTGTTGCTTCACGTCTGCTATTCCAACTACGGCTAGCCTTATTCCATTACAAGTCTCGACTCTTGTGCTTGTAGTGGAATAAGGTGACTGCAGAATCAGCCAGGGGATATTCTAGCCAATAGGATCTGGCTGCTAGTAGATAATCTCTAGAAAAATACTTATTGTCCATTTGTTTTACTCATCTTTGGTCTTCTTTTTTTTTAACCAAAAATAGACAACAGGAATTTCTCTAATCTCTATCATTCTCGTAGGATGTAGCTTCATTTCCACCTAAGCCTTCATTGAAAAAAAAAAAATAATAATAATTCAAAGGATGGCCGGACCTATGAGAAGTTGGTGATTGTTTTGACTTTCAATCTTTTGAGGTGGTGGTCTGTTACCCCCACTAAGTGGTTGAGTTGCGGTGGAATTTTAAAATGTCATTTAAACAATAATAATAAGAGAAATGTTTACTTTTATTTTTTCATACATTTTATATGAAGATGGACAAGAAAATGAAACTAAATACATTTTTAATAATAATTGATCCCAAAAAATGGACACAAATTTCCTTCAATCCGGGTAGGAGGAAATTTGCTCAAATCTCTTAAAAAAAAAAACAAATTATAAAAAAAATTAAAAAAATATTTCAACCCCTTATAAATTCGCTGTATATCTGATTTTAATATTTAATTTTAATTTTTTCTATAATATTTATCATTATTTTAAAGGAATTAGCAAATTTATCCGACTCGAATTGAAAAAAAATTTGTATTCCCAAAAGATAACTCCATTGACCGAGAATAGCGTTGATGAAAGGAAGATCACTAATTTGAAATCTTTCTCTCTCTCTCTCTCTCTCCCCTTGCAGTCATATAAAATAAAATAAAAAATTGGGACAATGCAATCGGGGCCAAAAGTCCTGAGAATACTACTAACCGATAAAGTCACACACACGTTTACACGGAAGTCTAAGCTCCCTTGTATTTATTCGAAGCTAAAAGAACAAAATATAAAATTCAATAAAAATCGAAAGAAACATCAATGGGCCATTTTCCAATTAGGCAATTAACATATACCGTACATCTCCTGGTCAACCTTACTGCTCCAAATCAAACATAAATTATTGTCCATTTGACTATATATATAAGAATAACCACGACTCTCTCTCTCTCTCTCTCTCTCTCTCTCTCTCTCTCATGTATGAACGCGCAATTCTTTTACTAAATAATAATGATATGCAGAGCAGTCGTTGCAGTATAACGTGGGAGCAAAGTTTGTTTTCCCCTTTTTTATATGAATAAAATATAAATTAACAAGTAGGACACCTAAAAGCTACACTAACCTAGACTATAAAAGTTGTACTACGGTCAAAATAGAATAAGCTTTTCTTTCTTTTCTTTTCTTTTATTTTCTCTTTTTTTCTAAGAAAAATAAGCTCATTTGACAATTGACAAATCGCTTTTTCTTATTTTCATTTCTTAAAAAAAAAAAAAGTCTTTTAACTTCTTTTCAAAACTATTACCAAATAATTTTATTCACTTTTTTTTTCACAAAAAATTTAAAATTCAGTTTTACCTTATATCACATCAATCAGTAATTATTACAATTCAAATAAAAAATTCATAACAAAACACTTTATCAAACAACTCCTAAATTTACAATTTTGTCTTATTTCGTGGGTGTAGTGAGACACCACCAACATAAATAGCAAGAGAATAATTAGAATTTTTTTGTGAGGAGCCCATCTATGTAAATACATAATCACCTAGCCAAACATTATAGCATCTCGCGTAAACAAATGTAAAAAGAAAATAAAAATTCGAAGTATATTAGCTTAGCAAAATAACTATTTGGATCAAGTACAATTAGCTATTCATATTACATGCAATATAGGTAATATATTATGTGCAATACAAGTAACTCTCCAGATAAGTGTATACAAGGCTTTTCTATTTGGGTAAGTAGACCCTATTCCTTGAACTGTCCGAATTCTCACCAAAACATATGAAATTTGTACCTACCCTTTTTGTAAATATGAATCCAATATTTTTTTAATTTGTCGTAATATTAAGCTAGTAGAAGTATCATTTGGATCGGGTATAATAAATTGTTCATATTACATGCAATACAGGTAAGTCTCCAAAGAAGCAAATGCAGGGTTCATCCATTTGAGCAAGTAGACTCATACGTTAAATTGTCCGAATAATCATCAAAACAGATGAAATCTATACCTACCCTCTTTGTAAATATGATTATAGTATTTTGTTAATTTGTTAATGTATTAGGCTAATAGAAAGAATGATTTGGATCATATAAAATTAATTGTTCATATTACATGCAATACAAGTAACTCTCAAAATAAGCAAATGTAGTTCACTTATTTGGGCAAATGGACTCATACCTCAAATTGTCCGAATACTCATCCAGACAGATGAAATCCGTACCTACCCTCTATGTTAATATGATTCCAATATTTTGTTAATTTGTTTGTATATAGGCTAGTAGAAGAATAATTTGGATCATATATAATTTTGTATTTTTTCTTATTTTTATTTTATATCACATCAATCATTTCTTGTTACAATTCATAACAAAATAATTTACCAAACGACCCATGAATTTACAATTTTGTCTTCTCTCATGGGTGTGATGAGACACCATTAACATCAATAGCAAGAGTATAATTATAATTTTTTATGAGGAGCCCATCTACATAAATACATAAGCAAAAAGCCACACATTGTAGTATCTCATGTTAAAAAAAAATGTCAAAAAAAAAAAAAAAAAACGAGTATATTAGGCTAGTAAAATAATGATTTAGATAAAGTACAATTAGTTATTCATATTACATGCAATATAGGTAACATATTACATGCAATACAAGTAACTCTCTAGAGAAGTGTATACAAGGCTCATTTATTTGAGTAAGTAGACCCTATACTTTGAACTGTCCGAATACTCATCCAAACTTATGAAATTTATACCTACCCTCTTTGTAAATATGATTCCAATATTTTGTTAATTTGTCGGTACATTAGCTAGGAGAAGAATGATTTGGATTGGGTGTAATAAATTGTTCATATTACACGCAATACAGGTAACTCTCCAGAGAAGCAAATGCAGGGTTCATCCATTTGGGCAAGTGGACTCATATGTTAAATTGTCTGAATAGTCATCAAAACAGATGAAATCTATACCTAGCTTTTCTGTAAATATGATTCCAATATTTTGTTAATTTGTTAATATATTAGGCTAGTAGAAAGAATGATTTGGATCATATATAATTAATTGTTCATATTACATGTAACTCACAAGAGAAGCAAATGTAGTTCTCACTTATTTGGGCAAGTGGACCCATATCTCAAACTATCCGAACAAATGAAATCCATACCTACAAGTAATTCTAAATGGCATCTTCATATTTTTCTTGTCCCTCTTAAAATTGATGTGATTTTTTAAATCATTATTAAATTAAAATTCAATAGTGACATATAACAAATTCAATAGTAATTTTAAAAGTTAAGTCAATTTTTAAAAGGACACAAAAAAGATATTGAGTGACATGTAGCATTACTCTTACACCTATTTTCAGGGTTGACTTAATAGATTTTAAGGCCTACGACGACAAACTTGGGCCTTTTTTTATATTTAAATATTTAATAAAATAATTTTAATTTTAAATCATTCTGCTTGCTTTTTGCCCTTAATTTTTTTTTTTTTTCCAAACGACTTGCAAAATTCATCTATGTTTTGAGACATTTAATTTCAATATATGTTATATTTTGTGTTAAGCTACATATAATTATTTAAATGTATAATTTAATTTGCGCAAAACGAAATTTACTTTATTCTAAAAATTATTTTAATGAACAAACTTAGCCAATATGTTGATTTTAAGTTCCGGTGAAATTATGAGTTTATTAATTGCTTTATTAATTGCTTTAGTAATTGCTTTAGGGGTGCAATTAATCAAACTTTTTCATTTAATATATTAGAATTCAATTTTTTATTTTTACTATAATTAAGGCCTTAATTAAAGAACATTGACTAACTTTTTTGTCATAATATTATTTTTTACCATAATTAGAGCATTAATTAAAGAATATTGACTAACTATTTTGTCATAATTGACGCTTTAATTTTTATAAAAAGAAATTTAATTATACTATGGTTATTTATAGCCTTATTTCATTGGAAGATCCAATATGCGAAAGAAATCGGCGGCTTAATCTTCCAGGCAAGTCAATCTCGGCACTAATCTCGGGGTTTAATTTTTAGGCCTCGTTCTACTTTCTGCTTCTGGCGTCAAACCATTAGCATATGTGCCAAACTCCATTAAAAAAAGCTAAGTGGCAGCTTCTCACGATAACACGTGTTTCGTAGGTATTTATTTTTTCTTAATCAATCCAATTTACGCTATAAATACTGAATATTTCAGATTTGGTACTCTTGATTGAAGGTCTCTTTTTTTTCTCTCTAAAAATAAAAAATAAAAAATTGAAGGCCTCCTGAGAGAGAGAGAGAGAGAGAGAGAGAGCAGGCATCGTTTCTCCTTCCATTTTTTCACTTTCACGAATTTGGAAGCAACTTCACGTCGATCGAGAAGAAGGACCTCTCCGTCCCCGCGTTGAGACACCGATCTAGGGTTTCTTTTTTTTGATTTCCTTTTGTTGTTTGTTGTTCCGAATTTAATTCTACAATCAATTCCATTACAAATTCGCCTCACGGCAATCCATATATATTCGGTCTGGTGTCTATCATGATGCGATGATATAGGAAGGAGAGAGGTTAGGAGTGTTTGGGAGATTGAGTTTGCATTGGGATCGATGCAGATGGGAAGGGAGAGGCGGAATGGGAATTATAATCACAACAATTGTGCTTGGTATGAGAAGGAAGATTTAGATCATAGAGATAGAGATAGAGATAGGGAGTCTTTGCCGATCTCGTCGCCTCCGTCTGCGCGTTCGTCCGGTGGTGCAGTTGGTTGCATCCAACACCCAGTTTCCAAGCTGGACACTCTCGCCGGCATTGCCATCAAATACGGCGTCGAGGTATGTTTTTGATTGATTATTTTTGTTGTGACTTGTGAAGTGTTTATTCGATGATTATTATTATTTGGCTAATGTTGATTTTGACATGTGTATTCCTTTTAATTCCGATTCATGACGTTATAAGTTTTTTTGACTTTTTTCGTCGCCTTCGACAGTGTCTTGAGGATTTTGACTCAGGACAAAAGGACCAACTCATGGGAGCTTTTTGGAGGGATTTCTTTTTCTTTTTTTCCCCTATTTTTTCTTTTAAATGTTTTATGGATCTTGAGAAATGTATGACTGTTATTTATTGAGAAATGTTAATGCAATATGTGTTCTCTTTCCTCTTTTCTTGAAGTTGCTTTTCTTCTTTAGTGTGTAGGTTCTTATCTTATGCAGGGAAAACTCGAGCATTTTAATCATCATGGGTTATGGGTTGTATCTGTTCACTGAGCAGGAAATAGGAGTAAATTTATGGGACAATCAGTCACTTTTCCCACACTACGCTAGCACTAAAATTGTCAATTGCTGTTTTGAACTTTACTGTAGTTTCGAACTCATTTCTTAGCATTTTCTTTTTTAATCTTGGGGTTTGATGTTAGAACTTTTGGTGTTTATTATGTTGTGAATGTACTGTTTACCCCTGCTCTCAATTTGCTACTGACGGTTTTGTTTTGATTTATTTAAACCTAGTGGTAAATTTTCTTTTCTGTGGTATTATAGGTGGCCGACATCAAAAAGATGAATGGTTTGGTTACAGATCGTCAAATGTTTGCTCTCAAGTCTCTTCAGATTCCACTACCCGGAAGGCACCCTCCATCTCCTTGTTTATCAAATGGTTCCATCACTCCCGGGTACTTAAGTTACACTCATTGTTCCATTCTGTACTTTCATTAATGTTCTCATGCAGTTACTCATGAACCTCATCTGAACTTCTCTACCATGATATGTTCTACTAGTATTGACCATTCGGTTGTTTATGTTTCATTATGATAAATGCATCTGGGTTTATGCTGACCCTGACCTTTTCTTTTCTTGTGTCACTTAATAGGACATTGCTTCATTCCTTTAGTTTGTAAAACTAATAATTAATGGCCTCTCTTTTGATGAATAGGAAAGAGAAGCCATTAATTCTTACTTTTACAAATTGAAGGAAATGAAGCAAGATCTTCTGGTAAAGATATTGGTTCGCATGTTGAAGTGTACAGTATATGCTGGTAAATTAGAACATCGGTTTGCTAGTTGGAAAAAGTTGTATTTTTCTAAGGGTGGTAAGGTTGCCCTTATCAAGAGCACCCTTTCTAATATACCTATGTACTTCATGTCCCCCTTTCCTCTCCCTACAGGTGTTGCAAACCGTATTGAGAAGTTATATCGAGATTTCTTATGGGGTGGGCTAGGCAATGAGCTCAAATATTACTTGGTGAGTTGGTCTAAGGTTTGTATGGAGATCTTGAGGGAGGATTGAGAAGTAGAAACTTGTTGAGGTTTCAATCATGCTCTCTTAGGTAATTGGCTATGGCGCTATGGGCTTGAGAGAGAGGCTTTGTAGAGACTGGTGGTGGACGCTAAATATGGAAGTTCATGGGGAGGGTGGTGCTCTAGTGAGCCTGTTAGGACGTATGAGGTTAGGTTATGGAAGAATATTACAAGGAGTTGGGAGAAGTTTTCAAGTCATACTAGATTTGAGATGGGAGATAGCTTCAAAGTTAGATTCTGGCATGATTTATGGTGTGAGAATATGGTCCTTAAGGAAGCCTTTCCAGGTTTATTTGGTATTGTGTGTGCAAAGGATGTTTTTGTTGCGGATCATGTGGAACTTCTTGGAGGTTCCATTCAGAGGAACGTGAGCTTTGCTAAAGCGGCTCATGATTAAGAGGTGGATGTCTTTGCATCGTTCTTTAGGATGTATTTGGGGAGAGTGAGATATGAAAGCGAGGACAAGCTATGGTAGATCTTTTCAAAAAAGGGTTGTTTGATGTTAAATCCTTTTACAATGTCATGATTTGTAATGATGGTTTCTGTTTCCCTTGGAATAGGTGTTTGGTGGACTAAAGCTCTGTTGAGGGTGGCCTTTTTTGCTTGGTCGGCGGCCCTAGGAAAGATCGTTACCATAGACAATCTTTGGAAGCAGCGCGTCATTGTGGTGGGTAAGTGTTGTATGTGTAAAAGGAATGGGGAGTCTATTGACTATCTTCTTTATTGTGAGGTTGCTTGTGCTATGTGAAATTTTTTTTCAGTAGGTTTGGGCTGGCTTGGGTTATGTTTAGAGGAGTAGTCAACTTTTATGGTTGTTGGTGGATTGCTGGCTACGCTCGGAGTGTGTTGTGTGGAAGATGGTTTTTTTCTTACCTTTTGTGGTGTCTTTGGAGGGAAATAAATGATAGAAGTTCTGAGCACCGTGAGAATACTCTGGAAGACATTAAGTCTTTATTTTTCAACACCTTGTATCTTTGGACAACTATTTTTGTTTCTCCTTTGGTGATTAGTTATTATGATTTTTTTGTTCTTTTTGCTCCTACTAGTTATGTACATTCTCTTGTATGTTCCTTGTGTACATGGTGTGCCTGACGCTTTTAATAACATCTTGATTACTTATAAAAAAAAAAAAGTATAAGAGAGAATATTTAGGAAAATTTGTATCATTAATTTGACATTATTACAACCTTTTGTTTTAACACACCTGAACTAGAGCTAGTGTTGACTTTGGGGGGTGATGCACAGTGGGTGTGGTGCTTTGGGCGGGTAAGAGAGCTGTGTTAATAAGGTCAACATGGTGAAGATGGCATTGTTGTGGTACTACTTTGCTATGGTACAGTAGAGTGTACAATTGATGGTTGTGGTAGTTGTAGGGTAGAGGTGTTTGAATTGGTACTGCCTGTAACTTTGGGGGTTCTTGTTAGTAATTGTGATGCTGGGGTACGGGATGCAGCGGTAGCATTTTGGTAGGTGGACTGGTTTTAGAGTGGTGATGCAATGGTGATGTTATGTTGGTAGCAGTTACCATGGTGGTGGTGTTGGTGATGCTTTTCAGATCAATGTTGTGATGTGTGGTGGGAGCATCATAGTGCTGAAGCTGGCCTCAAATCACTTCTATTTTGCGATGGCTTTTCCCCCTCCCTCATCTCCCCCCACCCCCTAAAATATGGGGAAGGGAGGGTAGGGAATGGGATTGTATAGCCCTTAAACCAGGCTGATGTCCTGCTTGATGGTAGGATATGTTTTTTTGCCTTGAAAATTGGGTTTCAGAGGCAATTATAGGTCAAATTTTGACCAAAAGATCAACATGTTAAGCTGTTCTATAATTCAATTCTGAAATGACATTATTACTAGTGAAGGAGCCAAGGGGACTGGGACGAGCAGCATTTTTTTTTTCCTTGAAGTACTACTAAAAAAATGCATTTTCAATTTTTTTTTTTAATGATGAGTTACCCCTTCAAGGCAGGGTCACTTTGTGTACCCATTTCTATCGGGTAAACATCGGATCCGTGCAAAGCACCCCTTTCACATGGATCAGGTAATACTCTGACTTTGTTGGCGGACTGACCTTAAAAAATTGTTTGCACCCAAGAGTTTTGAACCTTAGACCTATGCATTTTCAAAGCAGTTTGTTTGTACTTTTCTAATGTGTGGTGAGTTTAATTGTCATCGTCCCTTGTTCCTGATGCAAGCAGCAAGAATCTGGCAGAAGAGCAAACTTGAAGGGCAGAATCTTTTTCAATTATGGTGTTTATTCCAGTGGGGCCTAGTTGGATCATACGAAGTCTTGCTCTGTTTAGTTTGAGTCTTATTTTTATGTTTATTGGCATTATGAAGCTGTTGGTTCGGTTTTAATTTAGTTTTACCGATGTAAGGGTACTCTTGCAATTTCTGGATTTGCTGGAGCGGGATGAACCAGAGGCCGATGAATCATATTCCATGTTTTGAGTTTGTTTTAATAGTTCTTGAATTGGTTAAAAAGTTCGCTCAAGAATCCTAATTCTTGTAGGAAAAGAATTGGGAATAGCCTATCTAAAGGCTTTCAAGTGTCAGATTCATAGACTTAGTGGCACTAAAATTCAAGTAACTTTTGTTAAAAACTTTTAGGGCATGATTGCCTTCTCCTTCCGAGGTGTAATTGCTTAGGAAACCTAGGTATGCTTGTTTGGGCTTTATCTTTTCTTTTTGTCTTTCGATTCACTGGTTATATACCAAAAGCCTCAAAACTCTGTCTAGATTCAATCTTTTTAATACCTAACCATCTCTAAATCCCTTAAAAATCAAACCGCATCTAACAAACCTTGAAGTATTTATCATTTAAGCTAATCTAATCACTTTTGAATTTCTAAAGATCTTGCATCGGATTTGGTAGCACAGGCCACTACAGCTTCTGTCCTGCTTCAATTCCAGATGCTGCTTCCTTTTTGAGGGCCACAGCCTCGAATATAAAAATCCCTGTACTTCAGGGAAATTATTTTTTACGTGATTGTGCTTCAAATAGAATCCTTCTGATTTGTATAATATGTAACATATAGCATATATGGCATTTGTTTCTAATGAATACTGATGTCTTATATGATATATCACATGCGATAGTTTTATGGTTCATTCTCTCAAAAATATTTACCACTATTCAATATTTCATAATCAGTTACTCTTTTCATATTTCAGAGTAAGATTTACGGGGCACTTTTCATATGTGAGCCTTTGGTTGCTTACCATGTTGACACTTTTTGCAGACAGAGCAGTTCTGACCACACCCCACCTCGGCATGTGCGTAGTGATTTTTTTGAATCGTTTCAGTCCCTCAGAGTTAAGTCTCCCCAGCAGAGGGTGTCTCCCGCAATGACCTCTTTACAAGGTTACTATGGACTCAAACCAACAGGGCAGAAAACTACACATGAAGGTTTTGAAATGGCAGTCTACAAAGGAGGAGGTTCTCATTATCTAGAAGATGGGCCTTTCTTCAGCACCTCACCACCTCCAAACCCACCTTTGAGCCATCACCGAAAATCTAAAAGCTTAGTGAATTCATTATTGGATGAGAATGGTGAACTAGCAGACATCCTGCCGGTTGCAGAAGCTCGGAATGGTGAGTCTGATAAACGGAGTGAGAAACTGCACAGAAGGCGTCAGAAGTCTGAAGCTGACTTCACTTCTCGCACACCAGAAATGTTATTGGAAGACAACAGCAACAGTGGTGGGTTTGTGCCAATAACGGGAAAGGGCTTAGCCTTGAGATCTAAAGCAGCAAGCCGAACCACGGCAACAAATGATGCAGAAACAGGTGGGTTCAACCCAACACCAATTGGTCTGGGGGATTCTATCGTGGCTGATAGCTTTTCTGGGGTGAGGAAGTCGTCAAGCACACCAAGTTTGCAGGATCAGGACAACAGTGGTTCTTCATCCATCTGGACTCCTGCAAGGTGGAGTTTGAAGCCAGATTTACAGGCCCTTTCGAATGCAGCCAGTAATGCAAAACCAATCTTTGATGGCTTGCCGAAGCCGATACCGACTCGAAGAAACAAAGCCGCACTTGATTAGTTCACATTGATATAACTTAATTTGGTTATCCATCTTGATCATGTTTTTTTTTTTTCACTCAGGCCATCAATTGCCAGCTCATACGGGGTAAATAGAGAGATAAAATAGAACGATTAAATAAGGGAATTCATTGATCAAATGTTATGTCGATTTTCTGTTTTCTGGAGAAATTTTACATGTCTACTAAGGAAACTAACATAAAGAGCAAAGGATGGGGGATGAAAGAAGCAGCTGATACGTGTTTGGTTTGGATGCGTTCCTCCTTACACTTTTAGGGAATGTATATTAGATTTTTAGGTCTCCAATTGAAGGAAAAATTGTTTATATACGTATTGTTTATTTGTTGAATTTTGATCTTGCACTTTTGTTATATTCACATTAGAACTGGAGATTGCTACAGTAATCGTTTGGGGTATTGCTGCCCCAGACAATCGGCACCAGATCTGTTATTTCAGTGTCTGCGTCGTTAACAAAGTATTATTTCCTCTATAACTTTTATTATTCGTCAATGGGCTTGCAAAATCAATTGACACCGCAAAATTTAACTAGGATACAACACTGCACACACTATTTTATTGATTAAATTTTGTTTTGTTGTATCTAATTGAGTTTATCATCTTAGGCCATAAACTTGCAATTCTCTCTATTCAAACCATTCGTTTGTAATAAACGGCAAGGAATAAACCATGTCAGCAAGCATAGGAGAAAGAGTCCAAAAAGCTTAAATGAGGCCGTTTTGGACGATCTAACCATTCCATCAATTGTTTAAGGGGTAGCCAACCAACTTAAAACAAATTTGACAAATTTGAGGGTGAGTTGACAACCCCTCACCCCCCCTTAAGGAGAGAAGATAAAGGAGTGACCATATCAATCCTAAAATTTATTTTGGATGGTATTGTCACCTCCAAGTTGAAAGTGGCTAATCACTCTCTCAAAGTAAGGGGGGTGATCAGACCATCATTAAGCTTCTTTTGAGAGCTAGTTGGAACACCTCTAGCTTGTTTTGTGGGTGGTCGATCCCTCCGTTGGGAGTAGTTGACCACTCCCTCAAGGTGAGAGAAGAGTCAAACAAACCATCCTTAATGTAGTGGTTCGATCACTCCTAATGTAGCACCCCAAGTAAGAAAAATACAAAGAGAAAATAAAATTAGAGAAAAATTAATACTATCATAAGAACAGAAAATGAATTGTGGTGAAAATAGATAGATCGCAATGGGCTCATAGGCGTTTGATCATCAGAATGATTGAGTATTAGTTTTTAAGTAATTCAAATATGTGCAAGTTCGATCAAACAAGCTTAATTGATTAAAGTGGAATCTCCACATGGCAGACTCACAAGTGCGGTAGGTGAGATTGAAAGCCAATAAGTAAATCTGTCAATTTCGTTTGATCGAAGTAACGTTGGATAGATTGAAACTACAACGATCAAAGTGATGGGACATGGGTAGGTGAGATTCAACGTGCGTTCAATGCAAGCTATTACGTTTCGACCAATCGAACTTGGTTTTATGCATGAAAGATGAACCACTATAAAAACAAAAAGTTGGAAGTAGATGATTTATTTCGACTATTTTCCCCTTTTAGAGAGAGGAAGAGAGAACTCACAGAAGTAAAGAGAAAGAGAATAGGATGAGAGGCTAGGAGGAGGAATACACGACCAAAGAAGCTAGCTAAAGGTTGAATGAGACGCTATGAAAGGATAGCGATAAGCTGACAAGGTAAGCAAACACTTCTTGAAGGCCGTTAAAGTATTATTGCATGACTAATGCACAAGAACCTTTGAAAAGAGATGTAGTTGTATGTTATGAGTGGTGCAACATGCATGAGTATTTTTACATAGTAAAGAAAATGTGCATTTTGTTCAACGTGGTATGAGCCTCAGATTTTAGTAGCATTTTCATGGCATGAACCATTAACCATTTATCAGAATTTTGTGATTTTTAGAAGGTATTTATGAGTAGATAATCAGAAAGTTTTTATGAGAATATTATTTAGAAGAGCTTTTATGAAAAGTTTAAAAAGTTTTTTATAGTAAAAGACTACACTATGATTCCTTTCCTTGGGTTTGCCACCCATGATGTCAACATAGTTGTAGTTGTGCCACAAAACATTAAGATAATCACGAGACTAGTGACGTCAGCATAGTCACCAGATCGGGCAAGGAAATGTCTCTCTTATTCAGTCTAAGACATACTTTTATAAAAAATGTGTTACAAAAAGAAAGAATATTAAAAAAAGTTATAAAGAAGAGGTTAAACCAAATAAGATTTCATTTCTTGTGGGTGCCACTCGAGACATTAGCATAGTCATGGTTGGTGTCACCATTGATGTCAGCATAGTCATGTCACCACTGGCGTTAGCGTAGTCACTCTCGTGTGTCATTCATAACATCAACACAATCGTGGTTATGCCACACTTGATGTCAGCATAGTCACTGGCCTGGCAAGAAAGTGTTCCCTAGTTTAGTCTAGTTCATACTTACAAATTTATTTGTACATGGCATCCATTTCTAGTAGAACCTTATGATTGTTCAAGGAGGACGAATCATAGGGAAAATGTTAGAAAGGTTAATAGGAGAGGATTTGGTGGCATAGAAGTCTAGTAGCATGATAAGGAATAGAATAAGCAAAAAGAAAGAGATATCATCATTGGGTGCGCCACCCATGACGTCAACATGATTATGGTTGGTGTCACCACTGATGTCAGCAAAGTCAAGCCCGTTTGGCATCTATAACGTCAGTATTGTCACGGTTGTATGCCACTTTTTACATCAGCATAGTCGGGATAAGGAAATGATGTGTTTTTTCCAGTTAGTTCAGTGTTAGCCATGACGTCAACATACTCATGGTCAAGTAAGAATGTTTTTCATTAAGTTTAGTGTCACACATGGCATCAGCATAGTCAAGGTCGCAGTGTAAAGAGCATTTTAAGTTGAAACATTTTCAGCATTTTAACATGTAAGAATCTAGAAAAAGTATTTTATGATAGATTAGTTTTTAGTATTTATTATGCAAAGTGGTTCAAAATAGGCAATATTTTATATTAGTACATATTTCAGGGTTGACTATAAAAGATAATTTAGAACAGCTAGTATTGTATGTTAGGACGGTTTTCAATATTCTTATGCAAATCAGTTCATAAAGCAGTAACTATATTAGACTAGTTTCCAGTTTTAAGAAGAAAACTCTCTCGTTATATTTCAAGAAAAAAACATCATTCGTCGTCTTTCAGACGCAGGGAAAGCATTTTATTTAGAAATTTTTCCAAAGCATAATTTATGTTAAACTAAAATGATATTCCCCCCCCCCCCCTTCCCTTTTATATTTAATGAAAGAAATGAGAGAGATTTTTAATAGAATAAAAGACAACTCATATTACACACTCCTTCAATTGATTGTTTACTTATTAAATCGTGAACTCACAGTTTTACTTATAAAACTTTATTTTATAGAGATTGCAGCTAAAAAATCATATATAGCCCATTTATTTTTGTTTGATTTTGACTTAGTCATATTGAATTTTCAATTTCAACAATAAAATCCTTAAGTTTTGTTCAAGTTTCAAATAGATTATTCTATCATTTTTTTCATAGTCAAAATTAATGGTTTATTGTTTGCCACGTGTGTTTCATTTGACATGTCAGCGTCCATGTTAATAGCCCAATATCAATGCCACATCAGTAGGTGCCACATCATTGATATTAAAAAAACAAAAACAAAACACCACGTGAAAAGCTTAACCTTATGAAACCCATTGTCCTTTAGCCTCTTCACCATTGTTGCAGTCATCAGAGGTTACGTTGCCTAGGTTCCACAGAAAACTCCAACTCCACTCATAGAACCAATGGAAAGTACAGTAAATAGCAACAACATTGCAACAAGAAGCCCGGCAAAATCCTCAACTTTCAACAACCCCATAATCCCTTCACCAATATGCAATATATCAAATGAGACACATTGGGCATGCGAAACACCGTTACATAAAGCAACAGACGAATCTATCTGAAACCTGGACAAAAGCTAAAGACTTTATTGTTAAAATTAGAAACTCCAAAGGCTAAGTCAAAATAAGACAGAAATCTAGAGACAAAATATGATTTTTCTTACCTATTTTTGAGGGTGGCCGACCACCCCAAAAGTAAAACCAATATCTAGACTCCAAATCTAAAGTGAGTGCAAATCACCAGGGGAAAACTGAGCGAAGGTCAGAGGCGACGGCGTGACAAAATTATTATAAAACAATCACCTGAGGCTATGAAATGCTTCACAAGTAGGTGAAAAATGAGGTGTCCATACCAACCAAAACAACCAATTTCTTCTTTTCTTTTCTTTTTTCTTTTTTTGGCTCTTTCGCCCATGTTAATGTGATTCATTTTTAGCCGTTTATTTACAAATGAATATTTAAGATTGAGAGAAATGCAAGGGAATCTTAATCCTGTAACCAATTATTGAACATTCATTAAGGCCCAATTCTGCGACACTACTACCAGTACTTCATTCAGATCCATTACCAATTTTTAATAGTCTCCACGAGTTACTGATCTCTGCAGTAATTCTTTGACTAAGGGGAAGCTCGATTCCAAACTATAAGCTAAGACTGTAAGACTGGTAATTGTCGCTGAACAAGACAAATAAATCAATGGTGGGTGGTTTACCTACAAATTTTCTGCTTACACACGATTCTAATATCATCATGAAAACTATTCAACCAAATAAACATTATTATAAAAAGCATGACAAAAAGAAATACTACTTCTACTTTATTTCTATTTTTTTTTTCTTTTGGTGGGAGGGGGGTATTAAGAATGCTAGACTTTATAACAGAATTGACATATGTAGATACCAGTGAAATTAAAACCACGTACCTGTCGTTTGAAATAGGACTGTAAACCGATTGAATAGATCATATAGATCCGATCAACATTCAAGTTGTAGATCCTTAGACTCAATCAACAAGGACCCAAGAATGGGGAGAGAAATTCACTATATTGCATTCTTGAACGCATAACTAGTAATTTACCTTACAACGTGGGGTTTTCACAAGGATTAAAGGAATAACAATGATTATACAATCCGAGGGACAAGGTATAAAGAAAAGAATTCATCTAAATGCAACACAAAATTTTACACGGGCAAACGCTGCTTGATGAGTTTAATGTAACTATAACTCATGAATAATGGGATTTGTAGAAAGCTGATGCATCAAATAAAAGAAGAAATTCTTAATTTGTGAAATTCTGAACCACTGAAGAAACGAATACGACAATGAGAAGTCAAAAAATGAGCCATGCCTTCATTAATGACATCCTTAACAAATGAAGGCATGTATTACAGTAGAAGAACCACCATTCTACTTTCGTTGGCTGCGGGTGGTATTTGTATTTAGTGGGGGTTAGGAGAAAGGAGAACAAATCCATAAGGTTTTAGATGCTCCTGATAGTGAAGAATGTCAAAGAGCAGAATGATTTGAGCGCTGAAAACTAACTCGGAATAGGATTTGATACTTTCCTGTAGTACATTGACAGAAACAATTATTTAGCAGTAGCCTGTCAGTTTTGCCAATCGCAAAGGGTTATGATCTTCCCTATTGACTTGAGTATAAATAAATACTTGAATCTTCACAAGATCTTTATTTCCTACTGGTTATAGTACATGGTGGTAAAAATGAAAAAATCTTGCAAAATACGAAAAATTGAACCATAGCAACCCTACAACATGGACTCACTCGGCAGTAGGATCCACATCTTCCTTTAGTGGGGGTGAAGTTGTGCAATCCTATATTTATATATTTTGGCTAAGTCAATCCTCTATATATCAAGGACACAAGAATAAAGATCAATGAGGATAACATTAAGGATAATTATGTTGAGTGTAACCTCATCAATCAAGAAATAAGTAAGCTCATGATTTAAATCAATCTCTTCAAGGGAGTTTGACAGAAATTGACAATGGTATTCACTGACCAGTGACCACATCTTATCTGAATTATATTCTCCCTCCAATAGATTCATTTTTTGAGAGGAAGGAGAGCAGAATTAGGTGATGTCTTTACATGAAATTTGTGAAATACATGAAATTCAGTTATTTCACAAAGAGAAATGCGAAGGAAATGTGACATTTCTCTTTCACAAAAAATAAACGTCTCAAACCCACCATCCTTACACCTCTCGAAATCTAACATGCTTACTAAATATCATATGATCATCAGAGATTAAAAGATGTCTCATTAATAAAATATTTTGAGATTATAACTTTATTATTTTACTAAAACAAACTAAAAAAAATGTGAATTCCTCAATTATGCCTAAAAAGACATGAAATTCGAAATGGAATTTCGAAATTCACAATAAACATGAGGAGAACATTTAATCCAATAAATTGGTCTGGCAAGATTACA
The DNA here is from genome assembly GCA_900184695.1 of Betula pendula. NCBI lineage: Eukaryota > Viridiplantae > Streptophyta > Magnoliopsida > Fagales > Betulaceae > Betula > Betula pendula. The sequence goes on from FXXK01001061.1 coordinate 390,100, forward strand.
ATGAAAACTATTAAGTGGTGTAATATTTAAGAAGTGAGCCAATTGTAGAAAGAAAAAACCACAACATTAGTTCGCTGCAGATTTATCTGCAAGGGACTTGAAGCAATGCGTAAAAATTGAGAAAAGGTCAATGACATATGACCTCCAACGAAAAGCAAATAAATGACAATAAATATGAAGTTGTACAGAAAAATTTAAAAACCAAAAACACACAAATTTCTTTGTAAAAGAAGACTATATATCAAAGAAATGAATGATGGAACATTTGCAACGACCAATTTCTTGCTGTGTAATGTTCTGCGTATATTATAGAGCAAATTTATCAAACTCAAATTAGAAAATGCTTAGAAGTGTTAGAGACGTAAACCACAGATATACTTTAAAATTAAAAGCTATTGCAAGCAAAAGTATCAGCAAATTCAAAGCATATAAAAGAGCTATCTTTACACTGGTACAAGTACTCTTACAAGAAAAGTGACTTGATCAGTAAATAATTACTAGCATTATCCTGCCAAAATCAACGTCAAATATTTACCTCAACATTTTGCAGTAGTTATATCTGCCACGTTGTATGAACCTTATTAGTTGATGGGTGACCAAATTGAAAACCCCAAAAATGGTGGGCATTTCAGTTTTAAAGATTTGCCATAACCTGTAACAATATGATGTCTAGTTACCAAGTTATTCTGAACTGAATTCTAATCCAGCAAAAGACAAAAGACAAAGCATATATTATAACATAATATCACTCTCAAATTATAGTTTCTACTTTTTCTCTTTTTTTTTTTTTTGGTCAATTTTTCTGGTAGCTTTTCATATACTTCCAGTGTATCATATTTAACCAAGTATTATAGATGCATCGTAAAATACTAGTGGTTATTTTTTTTTTAAGTAAGTAGTTGAGATATCATTAAATGCAAAAGGTGCCTCCAAGTACACAGAAAATATACAAAAGAAAACACTTAACTAGAAGAAGAATATATTGATGGTTACATATAGACAATGGTCCCTATTCCACAACCTATCTAAAGATCATAGAGTTTTCAAGTTGAACACCCTATTAAACTACCACAAGGATAAGCGCGATCTACCCTTACAGAACAAATACATCCAAAAGAGAGAATCTTTATGGAACGCCTGGCTTCCACAAAGTCCCACACATCTTAAATGATATTAGAAGACAGTGTCCGAAATTTGGAATTTGAAGGAAAAAAGATAATTTCACATTGAATTTGATGGCAAAAATTCAGATGTGAAAGACAGTATGAAACAGAAATGCCCAATAACAATGCTGTATCTAAATAGCCTCAAGCCGTATCATTAAGAAAAGAGGAAAGGGGAAAAGAAAACTCTCGAATCAAAAAATTATAATAATTGTAAACTGGAGCAAATCTAACCTTCCAATCAAGTCTTATGATATGTTTGGTACACAAAATGCCTATTCCATTAAAAAAAATGAATACCTTTTATTAGGAATAGAAGAAGATTGAATAAAATAGCCTTGATGTTAGAGTATATAATAAGGCTCTAATACTTGGAATAGCCATTCTCATTGCTCATTAAAGAATGCCTATTCTAAGGCCACTTTCTATTTTCAATGAAAGCTATTTATTTTTTTAATGAAAAGACCATTCTGCATACCAAATGTAACATTAGAGTTACTAATTTTAACCCCATCAAGATGCTCATCCATATTATAACTGCAGCCATGATCTATCAGGCCAAAAATATAATACAAGTAAACAGAACCAAAGACACAGTTCTAAGCTTCTATTTAACTACTTTCCATTCCCCTTAAAGATCCTCATCCAGATAAGTGTAGCAGTAAATTTAGAAAGCAAAACACAAGCAAGCAGAACCAAATGAACAGCTTCAAAATTCTCTTTATTCTTAAACCACAATTTCTATCCACCTCAAGAACCTGATCCAGATTATAACTGCACTTGTACATACAAAAGAACCTAAGAAAACTTTTCTGACAAATAAATGGTGACATTCAAAACAATTTCAACCCATAAGTTACAGGAACACACATCACATAAATCTTTAATAGGCAGGAAGTGACAAGGACAGTCTTTATAAGACCTCAAGGTGCCACTTGAGCGCAAAGGGCTCATGGACTAACTGAAAAGAGAAAATGTGCACTTGATTGAATTTAACACTTTTCAAATATATAGATAAACTTCTCCAAGAGATATTCATATACTAAAAAATTAAAAAGAAAGAAAAAATAGTGATCAATTTAGCCTAAAACCAGAATGTTTTATAACTGCACAAGGTTGTAGGCCCATATATAAATTAAATTTCTTGAAGTCTCCACACAATAAATTTGAATAAAATTATCAAAGGATGGCAAAGCAATCATCAAATTATATAACCATTAAAAACAACATTATGTACTAATGACTCCTGCTTAGCAATATATAGTTTCTGTGCATTAGAAAATAATAACCAACCAAGGCAGTCAGAAGATGCAACTCCTATTGCTTAAATAAACAATGCAATACAATCCTCACCCTATTGTGAAGAAAAAAAAAAAAAAAAGAGTAAATTTTAGTGCCTGGAGCTTCACCAGAAAACATGTGCTTTAACCGCATTTTAAGTTCCCTTCACTTAACACCTTAAGATCAACAAGTGTTTTCCCTCTTTGTGGTCTAAGAGCACCAAGATGCACTTCTAACATTACACTAGATAAGGGCTAAATTCGCAAAATATTTTGCAACTACATGAATGCGGGCAGATCTGAAACCTGCCTATGCATGCTCCTAAAATGGTAGCTATAGTCGGGAAAACTTGTGGTTCAAGGGCTTGAGATTTAGGATAATGTGTTCATGATCTGTAGATTGATTACATTTTAGAAGGAATAGGAAGCCAAAAAGAAAGGGAATGTCTCGTGGCAAAAACTTATAGGGATAAGCTTTGATGTAATGGGTTAATTGGTGGTTAAAGGTTAGGGAAAAATTAGTTTTTCCAAAGCTCTAAGAAAAAGAATTATGGTTTTCGGATCAAAGGATTGCAGGAAGAATGAATCTTGCAAGCTATGACAATGCAGTGTATGGTGAAGTAAACAGTAACAGGAAAATAGAAGAAGAATAAGGAAGAAAAGAGAGGAATGTTACACGGGCACGCATGCCTCCGATAACCAAACAATTCAATATCAATTAATCAACTCTTATTTCTTCTGTATAGCATGAGATAGGATTAACTCTTTGACTCAACCATGTCCCAATAGGAGTAACTCCTAATTGAGTGCTAAACTAAGCAAAAAGCCCACATAAAAACCCATGACCTAACAAAACTCTAATATTAATAAAATACAACCTGCAACTTGCATCTACGGCTCAGATCAACAATTCATTATCCAAATGTCCCTAACACTAAGAACTTAAAAGAAAAGCCAAATATAAATAAATAAATAAAGTACTACAAAACTAATAAATTATCATGCACAGTTATTTGTGGACTGAAATGTATTCTTTGAAGTCATGGAAGCCATAGCTTTAGCTTTTGGTCTCCTAAATCAAGATTTCTATCAAGCCATGCTGTACTTTGGGACACAGTAGAATGGCTGGATATAAAATGTCTGTTCTTAGATATTACCACGCACCGATGTAATACATTTCTATCTTTGAAGGCTCAAAATGACAGTGAACAGCATATGAAAGCAAATAACAATAAACTGCTACACTAGAATCTATATTCTAAATTTGACCACAACCATTGGAATGCCAGATCGTTCTAAGGGTCAAGATAGCTTTTTTTTTTTTTGATAAATAAGAAAGATTATATTAAAAGCGCAAAAAAGTAATGTGATTAAGTTTTATAAGGGTCAAGATAGCTATGAGCCAACATATGCTTTTTACAAGTTTGCTTTCATTTTATAAACCAGTCTTTCATCAATAGGATCCTTACTCGCCTATCACAATCCAATCTCTTTACATCTTAAGTCAACGGGCTGAGCACCCCATTGGTACCACATTAAAGCAATTTGTACTATAGTAACTTCTTTCAATTGGTAGAAACATCCTCCTCAATCTAGGATGAAATTCAGGAGTGGAAACCAACTGGGAATTTGAAACACTTTGTATGAAAAGCATGAGACGTCTTTTTTGGGAAGACAAATGTTTCAGATGCAGTTAACATTAAAAAAGAGCATATAGTAGCAAATATTAAGAACATTGTTTTTTTACACAAGTAATTGTGATATAAGGCGCCCACCTAACTAGTATGGGCAAAAAGAACAAGAAGAGCATGATAACTAATCAGCAAAGGAGAAGCATAAGGAGCTGTCCAAAGATGCAAAATGTTAAAAAATAAAGATTTAAATTCCTCCAAAGTCCTCTCGCGATCTTTAAAATTTCCATCACTCATTTCCAAACATAGACACCACAAAAAACACAAAGGCACAATTTTTCAAATAGCAACACTCCGAGTGCTACCGGCAATCCTTGAACAAGCATACAAATCAATTACTTGACTAAGCATAACCTAAGACAACCCAAATCCACTGAGAAAAACATACAAATGGCACATCCAACCTTACAATGAAGAATGAGATGGTCCACAAACTCTCCATTTCTTTTACACATACAACACCTTTCAATCACAAGGACGTGTCGCTTCCGGAGATTGTCCATAGTAAGGATATTTCCTAAGGCCGCCAACCACACAAAAAATGCTACCCTCAATGGAACTTTAGTCCGCCAAACGCTCTTCCAAGGGAAACGAAAACCATCATGACAACCCATGATACTGTAGAAGGATTTAACACCAAACAACCATTTTTTTGGAAAGGATCCACCACAACTTGTCTTCACCTTCTCGTCTCATTCTCACTAAATATAACATCCTGAAGAACAAGACAAATGCATCCACCTCACAATCATGAGCCGCTCTAGCAAGCTCAAGTTCTACTGAATGGCACATCTAGAAAGTTCCACATGAGCCGCAACAAAAGCATCATTTGTGCAAGCAATACCAAATAAAAGTGGAAATGCATCCTTATGGGCCATATCCCCACACCAAAGATCATACCAGAATCTAAACTTGGAGCCTTCTCTCATCTCAAATCTGGGGTGAATACAAAACTTCTCCCAACCCCTCCTAATATTCTTCCATAAATCCACCCCATACGCCTCAACAGGCTCACAAAAGATAGATGAACATAAGACTAGCTTCTCCATGATTCTTGGAAGTGGCAGGAATTTGTCAAAATGTGGTTCCAAAACTACAGAGTGGAGCCAACCCTTAACTGGTACTTAATTTCTTAACAGGAATAAGTTTCCAATAGTCCAAAAGAGCAGATTGCCATACAAAGAGGTCATTGTTTCTATTTGTTAGAGTATACTCGCGAGTGTGATAGATCAAGTCCCACACCAAAACACTATCACAGGCACGAGTGGTTAATATAACAAAATTGGATCCAAACTTATAGACTCAACATATTATATTATGATCTCATTGAAAGACTCTCCAACCATTTATCTCCTTAACAAGTGATATCATAGCCAATGAGGGTTTGCACACACGGCAAATAATAGTAGTCACTTAAGCAGTTAGAGTGAAGACAATGCATATGCATGAATGACGAGTCCTTTTAGCAAAGCTAGGGTGCATGAAGCAAACAAGTCCACAAGAGTGATCCTAAGAGATGCCAATAGGATTGGTAAAACTTCCATATAGGGAGTGTAGTCAATGTGATGATGGACTCATATATAAGGAGGAGATTGTTGGAGTATACATGTGTAACCGTGAAAAATCAAGTCTATATTGAAAATTTGTTCACAAATGTGAGTGGTTAATATAAGATAAATTAACTCTCTAACCAATAAGTTTAAGCTTATGGGTCGAGTAGTGTCCCAACAAGTTATCCTTCTAATACACATATTTTACCCACATTCTTAAATAAACTAATATGCCCATTCCTAAGTGAACCAATTGTTGGTATAGGTTTTGCCATATTTTTACCATCTCTCATAAATACAAGTCAAAGATATGTGGATATATCCATTTCACGTAAAAAAGATCCTTTCTATAACCCCCCTCCCCCAAGTAAAAAAGACCTACTCTTTATGTAAACCATCCAACTAATAGGTCCTATTTCTAGCCCAACAAAGTCTACATTCAATATCGCAACTGCAAGGAAATGCAATAGTTTTTCGGAATGCAATTAAACAGTCGAATAATATAAGAGTATCAAGAATAACTATAACACACAAATGAACTAAACTGTCTGCATCACAAGCACAGAACAGTTGTTTCAATTTTGGTTTACCATAATTTTTACTGGAACATAAGAGAAAAAAGATAAGTATAGCAATGGCTTATTGTCAAAGAAAGGGGAAAGGAAACACTAACTATGAAAAAATACTAAAAGTTTCATGTGTTTGGTCTATTTCAAAAAGGAGATTAACACCATTTGTCCATCAAAATAGCATAATACCAACAAGAGGTTTTAAACAAAAGAATAAGTCAATACTACAAAACCAACAACTGCAAAATTAGTAAGACCACTGATGATGAACACGACAATGAAGTATTCATTATTTCTTGATAGTCAATTACCCCAACACAACCCCCACCCCCCTCCAAAAAGGGGAGAAAATAAAAGGAGCTGACTCCATTATCCATGGGTCCACATGCAACTTGTCAAACCTAAACCCGAGGCAAACCACACCAAAGTAAAGCATCTAATTTATGTGCAGAAGACAAAGAATGGAACTCAACCCGAATGACAAGTAGACTTCATAAGCCTTTGAAAAATCTGTCTTTCCATTCAAGCCCTTCAGTCTTTTTCAACCCCCTTCAACCCATCACCAGCAACTCCACGTAGTCTTTATTGATACCAATGTGGATCATTATGGAATAGTAGCAACCCTTTATCTTTTCCAAATGAAGATCAAAAATCCAATTTTTGCCCATAATAATTGATTTTGAATTCCCATGGTAGCTTATCATTTTGACATGACATAATTCTTAATGAATTTCAGTTTGAACGGACATACTACAGGTGCCCATTATTGAAGATAGACAAAAACATGCACCTATATTTGGTGCATTTGCAAATTCTTTCCAAGCAGAACAAGGGGAAGAAAGCTGACCACACTCCTGAATAAAAAATCTGAAAATTAAGATGCTAAAAAACATGTATAGTAAGACCTACAAAAATTTAGTGCACCATCACCATCAACATAAACGAGTTCTAAATTCGACAAAAATACAAGGAGATTGGTGAGACAGTGCATCAGGGGTGGAAAAAGTTCCCAAATGCCTGACGAGACCTGAAAAACCCAACCAACCCCGAACTGACAAGATTGATTACAGACAAATGCCGGGCAGGGATTTGTAGCAATTTTGATGTCCAACACCTGTCGGGTCAGGGTGTCACGTATAGGTTATTAGTTTGTCGACCCCAACCCAACCCAAACCTTATAGGTTTAATGTAAAATCCTCTTTTAGAAATCCTAATCCTTTCCTCTACAAGCCGAACCTCTCTTCTCCTTCACAGTTCTTTCGCCTGCCCCTTTTTCTGAAGCTCCACCAGCTTCTTTTGCTCATGTTTGGTCCCCCATCACCTTCCTCACTTTGGCTTCCTCTTTGTCCTTCTTTTCAGTTCCTGCTTCATTATCACTCCATACTTTCTAGAAGATAAAGGATTGACTCCACCGCAGCCCCCCTCAAATCAAAATCTGACATTTTGTTCAAATCTGTTGGGTTTTGCAAAAAAGAAAAAAATTGATTCTTTTTTTTTTTTGTGGGTTTCATCACCAACCAACCGGACAACTGACAGCCATCGGTGTCAGTTCAGTTCGGCACCCAAGGCGTTGGTCAGCTCAGGGGTAATATCACGCTACTGACCTGAGGGGGTCAATGCCCACCCCTACAGTCCAAGAATCCAGAGGGACATGTTCAGGTAACCAGAGACCAATTCATGCATCTTGGTTGTAAAGTAAATCCCAATTCCCAAAGATACAACAATCCTCGCAACAACATTCATTAAGCTGCCCCATCCATCGCTTTCTTCTCTATCTCCTAGGCCTCACCAAAGAAAGTCTTGCTCAGCTTCTTCTTAAACTAACAACCACCTTCACCAGTACTTCAAAAATGAGAGAAAATAAAAAGTTAAGCCGGCAATGGTAAGGCAGAAGCGTGACTCTGTTTCCTAACCTGATGGTGCAAAATGGTGACAAGGATTTCACTATATTCATGAGCAATAGCAATTACCACATCTTCCAAGCATAACCAATCAAACATGCATATTATCCAATAGAAGTTCATGAATACATTGCTTTGAAGAGGAACTACAGCCAGGGCAAACCAACCGCTGGACTTCACAACCTAACATATGCCTGCTTTAAAAGAGAGCAGGAAAGAGGGTCTAGGATTCAATTGGAGGAAGAATTTTGGGGCGATAGAAGTTTACAGCTCCTATGCAACCCACTATCACCATCTAGAAAACACACACAAACACATACCTATAGAGTATATGTATCTATAAAGGCTCAGATTCAAATTACACCAAGTGTAACTCTACTAATGGTACACAATCAATAAAAATTTTAATTGGATTGATATTTGAAAATCCAAACATTGGATTACACATGCTCTTAGTAATTAAAAAGCACGCTTAATTTCACATCAACCTAATGTCATTTACTAATCAATCCCTCAAATTTTGGGTACTTAAAAATATTAAAAGACTAAACATTTTAAACATGATCTCATCTCAATGTTTTGTGGACAAGAAGAATATAGGGAGACCATGCAATCCGGGGAAAATATTGGGTCTAGCCGGGGAAAATATAAGATGTGTATGCGGGTTTAGGGTTGCTTTGTAGTGGGTGGGGTTCTTTTGCGGGTGTTTTGGGTTCTTCTTGTTTGGGATTTTTTCTTTTTCTTTTTGGTGGTCCTTGTGTATACTCCCTGTGTACGTAGGGGCGCCTTACGCTTTTTATAATATATTTGATCTTACTTATCAAAAAAAAACCATGCAATCCAACAGTGACCTTGTCAAAACACTAATCCAATAAAAAAATTGAGGTATGATTTTTTTTTTTTGACAAGTAAAAAAATATTATACCTGATAATATTATCAGGTGCAACTTAAACTGAATGAATGTGTGTGTGTGTGTGTGTGTGTGTGTGAGAGAGAGAGAGAGAGAGAGAGAGAGAGAGATTCAAGAAAAAAGAGGGGGAAAGGGAAGAGGAAAATCCAATCCAATTAGAGCATGTTAGATAAGTGTGTATCGCAATGGATGAACAGATCACCAGAAAACAATTCCTAAATGAAGAATAATTTAAATTCCCCAAATCTCAAATTTGTTGTTGAAATTGACTGATATGTACAAGATACTCAAATAATTACAAGAGTTAAGAAACGGTGCACTAACCATGTCCGAAACATGGGCCTACACTTGGAAGCAAATGTTCCTGGGGTACATTTGTCAGGAAAAATTACAATATACAGTCCTGCCAATAGCCTCCACAAGTTCTTTACACTGCCTTCAAGTGGTAGTTGGATACTGTCTGTAAACTGAATTTACTCTGAGGCGCTATGTAATTAACCTTTGCCAGTTTTGCCGCCCAAAGCAGAGAGGAAAAAGTATCACCTGAGAGAGAGAGATCCAATAAAATTAGTTCATTCAGGGACAACCCTTCAAGCCAAATAAATAAAAAAAAATGAGAACAGGTTCATCTAAGCCATCCAGTGAGTACATGAACTCACTGGATTGAAATGAAATACAGAAATTTACAAAGCGAGCAGTCCATATTTATTTAAAACATGATGACAAGGATTCCCAGAAATGTAGATTTTGTCCAAAAAAAAGTAGCAAAATCTAATTTATGGGTGGATATTTGACCATTCATACGTGTAACCTTCCACTTCATTTTGAGAACAATAAGCCACTTTGGCTGAATTCCAACAGCTGCCAAGTACTGAAAACTTACTGACGTTCTTAATCGAGCCTATCAAGCTGGTCTCCAACCATTAAGGGCCGAAATATCGGGTCTACATGGAAACATCTGGGATACACCATGACCTGGAGAAAATGAAGTAAGAAAATAGACTGAGACAGGATATACGAAGTTATGTGCATCCATATGTGGTATGCAATTCAAGCAATAAAGTGAACAATTATTAAGTTATTCAACAATCCTAAAAATAACACAATGCCAAATCTTAATTTATTCAACTAAAAGAAATAAAAGGAACGAAGGTTGAAGTCAAAACTCAAACTTGACAGCTTTCCTCTATCACTCACTTCCTCACTCTCATACTACATATTCGAACCATGAAAGATGCAAAAAAAGTTCCACCTTTGTTCCTTTTCTCTTTTCCTTATTCTTTTTTCCTGTGTCTTGGGGCAGGGGGTGGGGAAGGGAGCTCTCAGTTCTAAGATTCTTAATAAACATTACAAGCAGATCAACATGTTTGGACCAGAATCAAGACATGTTTTCAATGAAATGGTTGACACCATACAAACATCTGTCTGACATGCATTTAGGGCATGTCAATAAATATCCTCTGTATCTCTCCATAGGACACATGACAACCCAACATCAAGGCATGCCCATGCTTTTTTGATAGTACACAAGGTTGCTTCCAAACAAAACATGGCAGCTTTTTAGAAACGGATGGTCACCTGATATTGGAGCTCCAGCTGGAAGATTATTAGGGGCAGGACGCTGAAAACCTATATTATTTGCCTGTGGCCTCTCAGGGGGTGGCCGAAAATAACCTGCCAAGGTAACATGCTTTAAGAGCATTGTAGATATGTGCATGTAAGTGTAGAACTATGCAGATTAACATCCAAGCTAGAATATTAGCTTAAGACAGGCAGGACCTAGATGATAAAAACATCCCAATAAGCAGCAGAAACAGGGCAAAAGGGAAATGTTTTCGGAATTTCCTTCCCATCATGTGGAACCAGTGCTAATCAAAAAACAAGTTAAAATGTAAACTATATGCACATAAACAAAATGCAAACAAAAGAACAAATGTGGTGTATATGCACTCAGGTATCTAAGACTGCACATAAATTATAGAACTCTCTTTTGGTAAGTGTGAAGTATAGAACTCTCATAAGCACTTCACAGTCTTCTTCCACCAACCACTTGGACCTTTTCTGAAATGTTAAAGCCCCAAACCCCAAATGAAGCAAAAAACCTGCTGAATAAAATATGGCACAATAACACTCAATGAGTGAGTGAGTGAGTGAGCGCGTGTGTTGAGAGAGACAGAGAGACATGCACACAAGTTAATGTACATACCAGTACTATCCAAAGGCACCAAGGGGGTGCATGCCAAGTAATTCTAAGCCTTCATTTTACAACTTATCCCCCAAAACTTAGAATATGGCCAATCGAAAAGCTCACAGGACATGTTTGGTAAGCAGCATCAAAATTTCAACAGAAAGAGATATTCCTAGAAATCAATATTCCCGAAAATCAAATTGTTATTCCTACTCCCTTGTTTCGTTGCAGCATCAGAATAGAGCCTAAAATTAGTAAAGTGATCTCATAGTCTTTGTTTTTTTTTGGGTAAGTTACACACGCACCCGGTAGAACATGAACCCACAACCTCACCCTCCACGTTGCTACAAAGGGAGGAAGTACTGTTTGAGCTAAAGGTCATTGGCCTCATAGTATTCATATATATTTAGCATCAAACATTATTAAATAATAGATAATGAATACTGATATAAATAATATATAATAAAATTTTGTTATTAAATGTCTAATTTCTACACCTAAATAAAACGAACATATTACATGAAATAATATACAATAACATCCTGACCTCAAGACAATTCCCAGCATGTGTTATTCTTAGGTTCAGTGCCTAGTGCTTAGAGCTTACTGATTGACCAGAAGACAACCTGTGGCAGTTTGCGGTCAATCACCAAGCACTAACATTGAGAAAGCCTTCCACACTTGTTAGAGAATTCTCATCCGGCTCCCTACTTTTACTCCCAATTTTGAGGATAAAATCATTTTTCCCTTCTTTAGAGAGCCACTTTTTCTAAACACCTACATCCGGCTCCCTAAACTAGAAATCCACTTTTGACTTTTTCATTTAAATATAATATTAATCTCAATCAAATTCTTCCCATTCAACCTCAATCAAAGAGAAAGAAAAGAAAAAAATAAAAGAGGAAAATAAAGAAAATTGGGAAAAGCAAAAAGTTGGACAGAGTAGAGAGCCATTTCATGCTCTCTACTTTTTTTCTCAAAGTAGGGAGCCGAATGAAAGCAATAAAATGGTCCAAAATTAATTTTGGCTCTTTAAAGTAAGGAAATCCCTACGGTAGAGAGCCGGATGAGAATGCTCTTAGAGATTCAGAAGTTAGTGATTGAACTCAAACAACCACAGGTTTTATTTTATTTTATATTTTTTTTTATAAGTAATCGCATTTTTTTTTTTTACGAGAAACCCCTTCAAGGCAGGACCACTTCGTGTACCCACCCCAGTCAAGTAAATCTCAGACCTGTGTAAAGCGCCCCCTCTACACAGATCGGATAATACTCCTGCTTCGCCAGCTGGCTGGCCCCAAGGAATTGTTTGCACCTAAGGGGATTCGAATCTTAGATCTCATGGGACTACCACAAAGACCAAGGCCCTTATCACTTGAGCTAACCCAAATACACATAAAGTATACAAGAGATACACTTAGTTAGGAGAAGCAAAGAGATCGAGGAAACAGCCACAGGTTTTATGATCATATTATATTTACTGAGGAACCAAAAATATGATGTTGGCAGCCGGTTTTCAAGAAACTTAGATACATAACTAATGGAACATATATATATATATATATATATATCTCACTCCAGGTATAAAAATATATGAACAAAACATAAATAGATACACACACACAAAAAAAAACATGGGAAATATGGATAAAACCTACTAATAGTTTTTTTAAGACATATGATAAGATTAAACCACAAGAACTAGAAAAAAATAAGAACAAGTACCTTCCTGGCCATAGGTTGGTCCCAAATGAGGTCTCTCTCCATTTGGAGTTCTCCCTCCATTCATCCACCCACCACGCTGATGATCTGTTTTAAATTCACTTGAGGGCATCCTCCATTGTTCATCAGAAACAAATCGTCTCTGGCCATCCGGAATGGGTGGTAAAGGATATGGGTGGGCATATGGATGCTGAGGATGTTGCTGAATTGTTGGCTTTGTATATGAGAAATGACTGGATGTGTTGTGATGTGGGGCAGGGTGTAAAGGTCTTTGTGCAAAAGAGGTATCAGTTTGTTGAAATTGTTGGTTGGGTTGAGAAATTTGTGGGTTTATATACATATCATTGTGTCCATATTCTAATTGCCTTGACGAATTAAATCCGGTTGGTTCTCGAGAACTGGGGACTCCTGTTGAAACAAAACACAATGACTGCTGTGGAAACATTTCACTTTTCGTTGTATTGTCAATATGACCACCATGACCAGCCATTTGGACAAGTTGGTTACCCTGTATCCAGAAAAGGAATTTGAGACAATAGATAAACCAATATAACCATGAAAAAGTAAACAAAACGATACTCAGAAGTCTTACACTAGCTGTGCTGCAATATTCATGAGGTACAGGTGCTTGATATGCCAACTGTGGTGAAGACTGTACTGAGGATTGAGGTGGTAAAAACGGCTGGGAGATCAATGAAGGCTGAGTTGGTAAAGAAGCTTGAGGGACCAATGACGGCGGAGGGCCAGAGGGTGGTAAAGGAGGATGGGCTAGCTGTGATGGGGGAGGTGGTGGCTGTGACAGGGGAGGCGGTGGAGGCGGTGGTGGTGACGGAGATAATGGGGGTGGTGGTGGAGGTGGTGAAGGAGGCAAAGGTGGTGGTGAAGGAGGAGAATCAAGAGGTAATGGTGGAGAACCCTCTGGTAGTGGGGGCAGCTCGGTGGAATTGTTAGGAGCAGATTCCAAGGTCCTATCTGAGCTCTGATGTGAATCCATTTCAAAAGAACCATTTATACACAATGGTCTTTCATCCCTCGTGTGTCCAGAAACATCTTCCATTTCAAGCTCACCATCCACATCCTCCAAGATGCAATGACGCCTGTCATTTGGAGGAACAGTACTTGTTTCTGACTCCCCCAATGCAAGGGTTGTATCCCCTGCTGGTGCATCACCAGCTTCCTTAAATGAACTGCTTGGAAAATCTTCCTCCTCGTCTTCAAATACATGAGAAGATAAAAAACCGGGAAGCTGAAATGTAGCATTACTGTTACAAGAACCAAGAGAACAAAATGTATCAGATAGTCAATAGAATTCCAGCATATAAGCACAAGAGGCTGATTACCTAATCTGTTCTACGCAAAAATATAACCAATTTACTTGGAATAAGGTTAAAAACTGAAAATGACTTCAAAAAGTATGTGAATGGCTAGTATAAAGACAAATTACAAATTATATTCTTTGAGCCATTAAACACAAGTCCTACAAACAATGACTAAAAATACTAGAACGAACCCCTAATAGATCACCCATGTATTTATCTGCATCTTTACTCATGTTGTTCACGGGGGGGGGGGGTTCTAAGTAATCAAATTTGACATTCATGACCACTATATTTATATAGATAATTATAAATTATTGTTTCGACATATATATCAAAATTAACCCATTAAATATTTCATTTTCAAGCATAGCACATTGTCATTTTTCTTTATTCACTAAGTTGGCATGTAATATAGTATCAGAACTGCTCTCCGTGTCCAAGGCTATACTACATGGTCTAGGAGTAACAACTAACTAAATCTTGTTGAACAAGGTCCAATCATACGCAAGAAATAAGTAGAAGAGTCAACTTATAAAATGTCAGCAAGAAAGATATTGCAGACCTGCCATATTCATCAACAAACATGCCTTCCATTTCTCTCAGTGGATCATCTACAGCTCGCTCTGCTCGTGATGGACGTCTCAGCGAAAGACCAGTGACTGTATCATCGTTTGAAACCCCAATGTCATCCATGTAAGGCCGAAGAACAGATTCAGGTAAGATTTTCCTCTCAAGCCACAAACGCAAAACCTGGTAGAGAAGATGATGCTTCAATAAACTCTTTTTTTTTTTTGAAAAATGATGCTTCAATAAACTCTTTTTTTTTTTTTTGAAAAATGATGCTCACAACATGAAGGCTATCCTACACTTAGATAAAGGTAAATTTACCTTGAGACACTGACGACGATTTTCACGAGCACCAGCTCCAGGTGGAGCAGCAGAACCAAGAAGGCGTGGCAATGCTGCTTGAACCGTAGGAATGTACGAAGCTCCAGCAATGCCTGATATTGTTTTACTAATCCAATTAAAAGATCTCATTTTGAAACCAATAATTCAAGCACTTGATATTGACACATAGAGAGCATTTATCATTGAAAAGAGATGTACTTTCTAAAGATTATGTACCTTTCTGACTATGCGAGCATTGGGTAATGGAATCCACAAGAAAGAAGAGGTCGACTTTACGATGAAAACTAGGCTCGGTTTCCAACTTTCGTATAAGAAGTTCCACAACCTGCAATAGTCGTAAAATTCAACTTTTAAAGATTATCCAAAGGCACGGTAATATAGGCTCAGTTTCCACACTCATATAGCACAGAATGTGAACCACAATCATTAACCATTGAATACAACATCATCTTAACGCTATTAGATTGATAGCTAATAATAATATTGTTTAAAAAATTAGATTTTACAGAAATAGCATCATGATAGCAGTAGCTAAAGAAAAATCACAAAACATCCTCAACTAAATGGCACCTTCCACAAAACTATTATCAATCCCCCAATATTTCTACAAATATTATCGAGCATACAATATATACATAAACTATAGAGCATTAAATGGCACAAGGAGATCAAGCAGAGCAGACTATACCTCTTAATGGCAAGTAAATGATCAAACTAACCTAACTTTATGCACTAACTTGAAAGCAGTCATCTTCACTTGTGTTAGATGCTAAATTTGCAGTAAGTATAGCTTCCAAAAACCAAAAGGAGGAGCTTGTTTCTTTTCTTTTCTTTCCTTTTCTTTTTCGGGCTTTATAAGATAGAAATGCAAGACCTCTACCAACCCCATTCAATTACTTACTGCTTGAGCCAAGGTCCAAAAATCAAGAGACTGGAAAACCTTGAAATATCTGAAACAATGGGTGCCTCATCCAGTTGAATAGGCATATTAGACTCCATAAAAACACAGATGAGACATTACAGGATGACGCACATTTTGCAGCAATAAGGCAAGCATTGGCTCAGCAGCCAAAAGTGAAAGAGCAAAAATCAATTTTTGATGTCATTCAATAACATTAGAATGCGCAAAGGGACACATGTACACAAAAAGTATACAAGAGAGATCCCTATAAAGAAAAAAAAGAACAGAAGTCCAGAATTCATTATTAAAGAGAAATGCTATTTTTTCATCTCTCATCCATCTCCTGTCTATCTCCATCCATATTTTTTTTCAAATCCACCATTGAAGCTATAGGACCCACATGTAAGTCCTACAGATCAAATGGTGAATTTGAAAAAGAGATAGATAGGAGATGGAGGAATAGCATGTCTCTACTAGAAAAGCAAGGACTATTATACTCTTTCATATATGCATAAAGGGATTTGAACATCAAGGATTTTCGTTCTACCACCAAAATCTCACAATCTTCAAAACTTTTTGCATTTTGTTCTCTCCAAATGCACCACATTTAGCACAGAGAAGTCATCCTCAAAACTTCTAAAATCAGCTTCTCACCTAACCTCTCTAGCTAGCCAATAATGCCAACCCAAGAGGTATTTTGCTCCCATGAAACATCTATCATAATGCAAGAAAAATGGCACATAGTGGAGCATATACAAAGGATGGAGGAAAAGATTTCCTCATAAAGAAATGACAGAGGACAACCTAAACAAGATTGTGCTTAGAAAGTTGTGGAAGAAAGGTAGAATAAAGTTTCAATTATATATTCTGTAAATTCATTAAAACTGACAAAACCGTTGGCTGGAATTTAGAGGAGAAAGGAAGAATGAAAATCACCCAAGAAAGAGAGAGAATAAATAGTGAAGTCCAGAAGCCAAGGGACACGCCAATATAACCAAAATTCCATGTTAAACTCTAGTTTCATTCTGGTATAGTAAAGAAAATATGAAGACTCTAGAGAACTTATTTGCCAAGCAAAACACCCAAAAAAGAGGCAAATATTGACAAAAGTTGGAATCAAACACTAAGAAACATTTAAAAAATTACAAATCAACCATGCTTACAAATTAGAAAAATAGCTTAGACACCAATGAGATGACCTTCAAATGACAATCAACACAATCTAACATCACTAATGAGCCCCGGAATCAACATTACCAATTTGTTTTTAAAAAAAAAAAAAAAAAAAATCCCCATATATGCATCAAAAGTCAAACCAACTTTAATAGAAGATACAAATTACAAGAATTCAGAGCCCAATTAAGGTGCATAATGCAGTAACATGTTTGAAGAAAGGAAGTCGGAATTTGATTTCATATTATTCTAACCACATATTTGAGGCATAATAATCATGGACTAAATATTTAGCAAGTGACTGTAAAAATACATGAAATTCTGAAAATTTACTCTTAAAATTCAATCAAAACTTTACAGGCATTGGAAAAAAATCCCACCTTAGCAATAAAACATATTAACACTAGCTGCTTGGAGCACATATCTCATCAAGAAAATATGTAAAAATCATGACTTTGCCGAAAAAAGTGCAATGAATGTGCAAGTTCAAGAAATTTGTGACTTATCAACAATCCAGATCACTAGACACCTTTTTGTGTGAGCCTGTTCAAAAAACATAAGAAAGGTGAGCGTACTAAGTAACCTACCTCATTGGCAATGCCATACTTTGCACAATCAATAGCAAGACGAGTTGCACGTCCAATACTTTCTTTAGTCCTTGACAAAGTCTCTATCATTCCTTCAAAAGCATCACGAGCCACAGCTGCTTCAGTACCACCACTCAGAGAGCCTCCAGCAGTCCTGTGCCCTGAACTAACTCTTCTCTCCTCAACTTCTTCAATATCAAGTTGACTTCTTGACGCAGAATGGTGACCATGATTTGATGGAGAAGCCAAGATTATGCGATGATTAAATTCTTGCATATCTGGCTGCATCATATTGCTAGTACCTGTCAAAAGAGAATGCACTGCAGGTGGACTGGGGCTCATTCCCTGGACTTCAGAGGCAGATACAAAAGAGGAATTAAAAAGTCCAAGAGAGAAATTTTGAGAGTGAGCCAGTTTCCTTTTTGCCTGCGCTGCGGCAATAAGATGCTTCATGGACATAACAGATTCTGGCGTCTTAGAGTCGATCAAAGAACTACTTTTGTCTTCCCTACCAGCTTCGACTCTGTAATTAGGCAAAAAACAAAAAATAAATAAAAATAAAAGATGAATCAGGAAGATGAGAAAAACAAACAAACAAAATACATAAATAGTCAAAAGTGTGCACACCTTTCACTGGGCAAAGAATTATACTCTACTGAACTTTCGGTCAAAACAGTAGATTCACCAATCCTTGAGATTGATTTAGGAGTGGTTTTAGATCTTTCTCCTGAAGAAGGCCTGTTTCTTTTAATAGTTGCTTGATTCTGAGAAGCGTTAATGCTATTAGAAACAACACCCGAACCCTTGGCAGACTCAACATGAACCTTCTTCTGAGGACCAGTACCACAAACATTAACCAGAGGTTTGGCCACCTTATGCTGTTCTGCCACTGGTTCAGTAAGACCTGACTGAGGAGACTTTCTCGGGGAAATCAACACTGATTCTGCCTCCTTCGATGACAACTGCTCCTTGGACGAGAATTGCTCCTTGGATGACAACTGCTCAGAGTATAATTTCCCTGGACAAAGGGAAAGATGAGCAGCTGTTGCCTTTTCAGGCGTCTTCTCCTCAGTTTGGCGTTCACTTGGTGACAGAGAATCACTGCGTAATTCAGAGGAAGATTCTTTTAAATGGCCATCCTCAAATCCAATAGAAACTCCAACCTGTTGAGCATTCTTACAACTATCATTATGTGCATCACTGCTCTTGGTAGCATCTGAAACAAGTGCAGTTGCATTAACATTTCTGGCACATCCACCATGAACTGGAGTTTTGGGTTCATCATCTCCGTCATCAAAAAGGCAAACTGCTCTCCGTTTTTTGTGCAGTTGACTTCCTGAAACCCCAACATTATTAGAACATGACACATCATTCTTCACTAAAAGAGGTTTTCCTTCTGTTTTATCATCAGTAGTTAGGGTATCAGAGTCAGACATAGCCTCCATTGCTCGGCGTCTACGCTTTGTTACAGGTAGTACAGCCTCATCACCAGAAGCATTGGATCCAGCAATACCAGCTTGGGCTCTTGAAGCAAAATTACTTTCTGCTTTCACGCATGATGTTGATCCTTTAAACTCAGGCTTTTTCAATGCCTTTTTGTCCACAACATTAGGACTAGGAGAAACACTCTTTATTCTTCTTGCATGAGATCCATGAGTGGCATCATCTATATCTACATGCTTTGATTTTTTCGCTGGATGTAAAACATCATTTGCTCCACAATTAGGCTTTCCAGGTCCATGGGCCCTCTTTTCCTTGCCAGAAGGTTTTCCCTTGGCTAGCTCATCAGGATTAACACCAGAGTCCTGCATATTATCCTTGATACGTTTCTTAGCGTTTAGCAAATCTTTTGATTTTCTTGCAGCATTGGTACCAGAATCTGCTTTAAGAGGGCTAGACGAAAATTCACGTGTGCTGCTGCCAGAGTCAATTTTGCCTGCCCTCCCATCTTTCAATCGCTCAACAGATTCAGGGGGATCAATAGGACGACCATCAATTTCTTCCTTCAAGGATGTTACAGCAGAGATGCTCGTTTTGTGTACATCTAATGCACCCTCACATCTCTTCTTTGACACAGCACCTATCTTCTTTGACTTGTGACCATTTGATAACAACTTTGGTTCCTCACCACGATTCTTAGTGCAAACATCTTCTACACTTTTACCAGCAGTTACTACTTCTCTTAGATAGGACGAATTATTGGGACTGGAAGTCATTAATACCTCTTCCTTTGGTTTTGCACTGTCAAATATTCTATTATTTTTCTCAGGAGACATAATTAGAGACAAACTATTGTTTCCACGAGAGGAGACAGAAGGCTTTACATCTTGACTTTCAGTTCCACCTCGTCTCTGTGAGCAGCGCTCCAACTTCGAGCCAGAATTACTCATAGCCTCATTCATTATTTCTCCATTATATGTCGAGTTACCAGTCTCAAACTTCAAGTCAACCTCTACTCCATCATCCTCTACCCCGTCAACAGAGGGAGCCTCAAACCCAACATCTGATCTATCAAGATCATCTCCAAAACCACTTGATTTCTTCTTTTCTAACTCATCAAATGCCACACAGATTTCCTTCACAGCTTGAGCAAAGCACTTAACGGTTTTACCCTGACACCGAGCAGACAATTTACTCTTGACCTCATTAGTAAATGACTGAATATCCGCGGGGGCAACAAAACCTCTGTGAATGGGGAAAAATTTAACATAGGGAAAAGTAAGAAGCTAAAATAACAGTAGTAGTCAACTTAACCATTGAGACAAATAAGAAACACATATGCAAACAGAAATGGATCAGAGAACCATCCCAAAAGATAGACAAAATAGAATTTCATCCAGTTCCACACAACCAACAAACTATAACAACAATTTCTGACGAATTGAACATAACCTACAAATTCATCTGGAACATTTACATTTCAGAGCTCTTTTTATTTTTGATGAATCAAACCTATCTTTAGATCCCAACCATACCAAAATGTCCAAATTCTCCAGTTAAGATTACAACCTAGATCATATGAACCAAGAAAAGGAAAAAAAACTTTATGACTTTCAAACTGATGCTTAAGAATTAAAAAATTTATAGATGTTTAACAAATTAATGTCAATAACCAACACACGTCATATTCACCAAAAAAAAACACACATCACTATACCCAACTTGAAAATTGCAAGAAACCATGCATGTATAAATAGCACGTGGTGAGAATGGCCCAACAGATTCACGTCAATAAAGAAAAAGACATCTCTTGCATATTATAGACATTCCCTAAAATGGCATAGATCAAAATTCCTGTTTCAAACCGATTGTACATTAACAAGCCACCTGTTCTTATATCTTTTCTGAGAAACTGCAAGTAAAAAAAATTCCTATAAATCTTTTATTGGCAAATAAAATCAACAAATTCACCTGTAACTTAATTCTAGTAGTCTAGATAAATACAATTAAAAGCAAAATGTTCAAATCCAATAAGGTCTTCCATGTAGAGTACCTGTTAACTATTAATACTATTGATATTCATCAAAAAGTATATATTTTTGACAAGTTCCTCAAAAAAAATATTCCTATTATTGACATTTTTTTTGATAAGTAAAACAAGAATAAAAAACATTGAAGTTAAAATGAATCAGGAGGGATTTTTTTTAAAAAAAAAGGCACACACGCACACACATCCTACACCTAAGCACCAATTTCGATGCTATGTAACTTCGATTCGACTGACCATTTGGTCCCTTCCCATTTGACCTACAAATGAGATTTAAACCAAATCTTATCAAACTTTTTTTCTCTAGGAAAATGAGCTAACAAAATTAACATCTCCAAGGGTGTTGTTCCAACCTCATCACACCCAAAAATGAACAATAAAATAAAATAAAAGGCTGTTTAGGAAGTCCATCAAGTGAATTAATTAATAACCAATAATTTAGAGCCTCAAACGCATACTCATTTCAAAGGCAACAAAGGTTTTCTTTTTGCCCCAAATGGGAATTAGTATGAAAAAGAAATTTTAAGTAACATCCTTCACAACATCCATAGTTGGCAAAAGTCTGACCTAAATTGAAATTTTAAACCTTCAATTATTTTTATTCTTCATTTTACTTTTTTTTATGTTCTCTTTGTTGCTTTCTTATCCTTCTTTTATTAGTTGTAAGGACTCTGGACATGGACTTTTCCCTGCATGACAACATATGGAAACTTTAAGTAAAGCATTTTCTAGTTTACATTTAATGCCAATGTGGAATAGACCCCTACTATAGTACAAGTTTTCAGCAATACATTTATACAATGTCAGCACATTAAATTCTTACAAGAAACCAGCCAGAGATGCTCCATTTCAAATCAATTATTGATATAGTTAGAACAAAACCTAGCCACATCTAAACTAAACTCCCAATTCTCCCTCCCCCCTGGCTCTTCCCCTCCCCCAACAACCCCACCACCACAAGCTGAAGCAACAAATTTAGACACTATAATAGCAAATTTCTTATTATTTCATTTTCAGTATTGCCCATTTCTTGGCATACTGTCAAGGTGTCATATGATTCAAGACTCATGGATTTCCATTAAAGTTTGCATTTTTTTTTCATGAATATTAAAGTTCGCATTTTTCATCAAAGTCCCCTTTAAAGAAGAATGCACAAAGTTCCAAGACACTCAAACAAATAGATTTTGTATCCCATGTAAATGAACGCACAATTTGAACCTAGACCTGAGGTCTAAAACCAGGTTATATTCTTTGGAATGAACATTAACTTTGTCATTACACAACCAAAAGTGAAAAAGAAAGATGTCAAAACAAATAACATGAACCAGACATAAATATCCACACTTCAGTACAAACTCTCCAGTTAAACTGTTCACCATCATCAACTACATAGTCTCTAGAATCCTAAGGCTAACATGACTTATAATTAGAATCAATTTAGTATTTAGCATTACATGTTCTTATAGTTCAATAACAAAGGAGATAATGTTAATCGTCTAACCTTCATATTGAAATTGCATTGGTGTGTCAGAAGAAGGATAGCTATACGGATTTGGTATACTCTAAAGACACCCTCGGTACCACTATTGAAGATTTCACAAAGATGAAATCTCAGTGAGTTTCCATTTACTGATCCTATCTTTCACAGAATTGACAATAGTCTGATGTCAATTTTCCATGATTCCAGAGATGAACTAAACAAGGACTACAAGTTCCCAGAAATATTATAATGAAACCATAAAACTACCCCACAATTCAATACAGTAAGATTATAATTCAATATCCCATGCCCTGCAAGGATAATACATTTTCAAAAGTTCTTAAGCAACCAAGTTATTTCAGAGACCAGAAAACTTCATATTATGTATTGTACTAGCTTCACGATCCTGTTTTCATCTAAAAGTATCTTTTCTATTATGAAATTCAAACAAAACAGAGCCATACAATATATATGGGAGATGTGAATGCTAGATAGAAGGTGCAGCAAAAGCCCAATGTATATATGGGCCTACATGTAAACCAATGTAACATTTCCCAATTAGTTTCCCATCATTTTTTTCTTTATCCATTGAAACCCTACCATATTACGGGTATATATATATATGCATGCTAAAGCCTCTGTTCTACAATCACCAAGGTAGACAATACATCAGGGTCCATGTACCAACTGCCAAACTAATTGCAGCCAATGCCTTTGATAGTGTTTTCACAAAAAATTAGTCCAGTTGACTTTTGAAAACCTATATACCAAGCACTTTAAAGTTCAAGTAATTAGATCGCCACTCAGGACATTCAAAAATATTCAACAGACTTACATTTCTTGTGTTCCAAAGAACTCAACGAAGTATTTTTTAGGATCAGGTGACTGCTTCCAGTCTTCAGGTCTGCTGATCTGTAAAACAATCGATAAAATCTACCTCAAATACCGACCAAAGCACTGCAACACTAAAGAATATACACCAACTATAAAATCAATATATGCACCTTTAGATACATATATGCATACGTATACACACACACACACACACATATATATAAACCTAACATACATCAATTTATCTATTACAACAAAGTGGCTAACAATAATAATTAGGGTTTTTTATCAAAGGAAAAGGCACAATTATCATGATACAGAACCCTGGTTCCCACAAATTGGCTAAAATCAAACGCATAACATAAATATTTGGTACAAAAATTAGACCATATCAGTAAAGAACGTGATAATAATTCATCTAATAATGTGATAAATAAGAGCAAAAAACACCGTCTATTATTTCGTTCTTGTATATTTGAAGAAAACAAAAACCCTAACCAGCATTAAGAAAAAAGAAATCAGAATTCAGATATAAATAAACCGTGGCAGAAAGAAAACTCAGACCTTGGCAGGCCAAGCAGGGAAGCCCTTGACCTTGGCGAGGACAAGATCACCAAGACTCAACTGGCTCTTGTCCTTAGACTTGTTGTTCGCTCCACGTCTACGCCCCGGAGCCATGGCGCTCGCTGGAGCCGCAAAAGCCCTAAATTCAAGAGTGCCTCCTCACGATCGAATCGAATTGTGGGATTTTTTTCCACACCAAAAAATAAATAAAACTAGAGAAATCCTAAGCCCAAAGACTTTGAAGCCGTCCTCGCCGGAGGCCCGCCGGAGGTAGTGTCACCGGCGCCGGCGGTGCTAGGGCATCGGAGGAATTGCAGAATTGTTAGAATCGGAGAGAACAAGAGAGAGAGACATACAGAAAAATGTGGAATCGTAGAGAGAGAGCCAGACAGATTGAGGCTGTTGGGGAGAGAGAGAGAGACAAGAGACAGGAGTGGATTTTTGTGAGAGAGGGTTGTGGTTTTGGGGTTGGGGTTGGGGTTGGGAGGTATGCGGACGCAGAGGTAATATTTGATATTTCCTCGAGGTATTTTGGTATTTCACTATTTGAGACCTTGATGCGAGGGTCTCCGAAGTTGGGGCGAGGGGAGTGTTTGTGTCGGCGTCTTTGTTAAGCATGATTTTACATCTTTCGTTATATTAGAGTGGGTTTGGGCCGTTTGGCCCATTTGATTTAAAACCAGATCTTTTGGGTACTGTCATTCGGTGTTTAACCCCCCTTTAAGAGCATACGTTGGAGTTTGAATTAAAAATGTAGTAGCTAAAAAAAAAAAAAAATTGTGTTTTACATAGCTAAAATAAAACATGTTGTTCAAGATGCTCTAATAGGAGTCTTTGTAAAACTACGGCCGACAATATGGGTTAGTGTGTTGGATTGACCGATCCATCAACTCATTATAGGTCAATTTTAATATAATCTATTTAGTTAAATAATTTAGACCTTTTAATTCTAACTATCCATTTAAATAAGCAGGTTGCCTTAGAATTGTCCCGTATAATAGACGTGTTAATTCAAGTCCATCCAAATTGATATAAACCCACTAATTTTTTATTGAATTCGTGGTAGGTTTACGAGTCATGTCCAAAATTGTAAGTCTCAATCTTCATAGACCCATTATCTCATTTCCTTTTCATTCTTGGGGTTAAGGTTCTCTCTAGACTCCTCTTGCTTGAGAAATCTATAGGAAATATCAAAGGCATTAAAATTTATAGATCAGTCCCTCATATTTCACATCTACTGTGCATATTATTTGTTCATTTTTTTGTCATGCCAATACCTCTTAAGCTTTCACTATCAAAAAGTTTTTAAATCTTTATGCCAACTTGTATGGACAGAAGGTAAACATGAACAAATCTTCCATCTTCTTTAGCAAATACACTAGTCCACACTCCTCACAAATTGTCCAAAAATATTCTCAACCTCAATCTTTCCACCTCCAAAACCAAATACCTTGGCCTCCCTTTATTTTTCACAAATCCAATAAAACATATGTTTGATGAGTTGCTCTCCATTGTACATAATAGGATTGCGAGTTGGAAGGTAAAACTCCTCTCCCAAGATGGCCGCACCACACTCATCAAGTCTATGGCTACTACTCTACCATGAGCTCTCTCCTCCTTCCCAAAACCATTTGCTCCTCCTTGGACAAATGTTCAAATAAAATGTGGAGATTCAAAAAAGAAAAGAAACACAATCTCACTCGCATTCTATATGCCAACTCACCTCTCTTGGTGGTCTAGGCATTAGACTTATGTGGAACAACAACAAAGCCCTTATCTCCAAACTTGGATGGGAGATCCACACCAATCTCACATCTCTTTGGGCTACAGCTTTCCATGCCAAGTATTTGAGTAATTCATCGCTCCTATGGATGGAAAAGCATCCTTCATTCCCAAGTCGTCATCAAACATGGTCTTTGCTACTAGGTCAGAGATGGATGTTCAATCTCTAATTGAAATGACTCTTATATCACAAACTTCCCCCCTCCCTTTAAATCAATCCCTCTAAACACCCAGTTCATATAAGACCAATCCATCTTCTTGGTAAATCCTACATAACCCAACCCGTTGGAACATATCACAACTCCACAACCTCTTCTCCCCACAAACTATGGAAGTTGTCCTAAAAATTCACCTCTCATCCTCCCTTACCCCTAATAAATAGATCTTGCTGCCCAGTAAAACGGGTGACTTTTGTGTCTGTTCAGCTTAAAACATCATCCACACACCAAACACCTATAAGGCTATAACCCCTCTCAACACAATTGATTCGGGAAAAAAAAACAAAAAAAAAGGAAGCTCAGAATCCACCAAAGACTAAAACTTATCATGTGAAAAATCATTGGAAATGCCTCCGTACTAGATATATCCTAGCACCCTTTCTCAAGTTTGAAGATGAGACTTGTTCATATTGTCCACTTTGTGACTCACGCATTGAACCATATGAACATCTCTTCCTCACTCGTTACTTTGCTAGAGTGGTTTGGAAGATGTCTCATTGGCCTTTAGACACCATGAGATTTTCTAGTTTTTCTATAATTGATTGGATCAAAAACATCATCAAACTCTCCATCTCCGTAAACATTACAGATAAATCCATACATTATTTCCAACTCTTTGCTGCAAACTCATTTGATCTACTTTGGATGGTCAAATACAATCAAATTCATAAGGATATCAATCCAAACACATCAACTCCACCAGCCTTACACACTTCAAAGCATGAAGATCCATCATCCCCATACCCATTCTGTGAAATTACTATTTTACCCCTTAAACATCCTTTTTATCCATTGGTGATAATATCAAGGCCAAAAAACATTTTTTTTTAAAAAAAAATACAAAATATGATCATACAACTAATGAACTGACGACTTTTAGAAGACAAAATTATCAGGCCAACCAAAATTAGAGAAGCTTATTTTTCTCAAAGAATGTCTTTAGATGCCATAACTGGACATGTCCGGTCGTTTTACAATAACACGAGAAGAAAGATCATCCATCCTCCTAGTCAAGATTGAACCACCTTCAGGATTGTTGGGTTGTTGACGAGTTTTATTTGCTTGTCTTGAACTTAGAGAAAGTTCTTTTGGTGCAGATGGCAGTGTTGCATGGTGCATATTATAAAAGTTTTCTCTAAGAGAAGGGCGTCTTGGAGCTGAACCAACAGGACAGAGATTCCTGATAAGAGGACTCACATTAGCTTTTCTATAATTTCTTCCATTCTCTAAATATATAACAAAAAAACAATAAAAAAATCTCAAAAAAGAAAAACCATAAAAGATTACATGCTACTTTTCTAAACATTGAGAATGCTACTATACTAATGGCAAAGCCAAGAATTCACCTTTGGAAGGGCCGAGTTAAAATGAACTAACAAAATAATTTTATTTTTTTTCTTCTCTCCTTATATACTAAGTTCTACTGTATACAAAAAAGAAATATAATAAATACAATTCAAAATAGAAATGAAATATTTATAACATAATGTGTATGACGAAGAATATATTTATCAAATTTTATAAATGTGTCAAAATTGATATATCAGTAAGGTAACATGTAGGGATAAGTACAAAAAGGTACAAAAAAAAACAAAAATAATGCTTTAATGAAAATCATTTAATGTTTGTGTTATTGAACATAAATTTGAATAATTCTTCATCTTACATGATCGGAAAACCAATTTTTCATGAAAATGGAACATGTTAGCAAATTAAGACTTTTAAGTAACATTCCTGCTTAAAAAAAAAAGAAAAAAAGAAAGACTTTTAAGTACATTCACCAAAAAGCATGATATTCAAAGTATGAAATTAAGTGGAGAGGTGGATAATTTTTTGGGAGGGCGGTTAACTAATCACTTCAAAATATCTCACAACTTGCATATAAATTTTTGGGAGATCTTCTTGTGGGGGTTGGGGGGGGGGGGGGGGGTTCAACACCCAGGGAAATGACATTATTTATCCTAAAAACACATATCCAAAATACTCCTCTCTCTTTTGCTACTCTACACAATCCATCATCTGCATTTGTTAAATAAACTCTAAACACCAACTTCTTATCCAATATCTCCCAACATTAAGCATTCATCATCTCAAAAGAAAAGGGTCACTGCCCAGTGTTGGTGGTGTTCTAGGAGGAATGACTTGGATACAGTCTTACCCTTCAACATTTTTGCATGAGGTGAGACACACTCTCGAGACTCAAACCTGTCTGCTTGCACTTGGCAGCTCAACACAAATCTCCGTAAGAGCTAGTCCCTCACATTTTGCACATAGGAGATTGAGACACAGTCCCGGAAAGGGGAAAATGCACCTTCATGCCTTATTCCATAGACCCAGTGATGGAACTTATTGCCTAATAGTTCTTCCATATCCTCATCATCAACCCAAAAGTAAATGTAATAGTATAATTATTATGTACAACCTCATTCTTCTCCTCTACAAATTATTCCACCCAACCAACTACACAAATGACCAAAGAATGATGGACTCAAAAAGAAAGTACCCAAAATAAGAAGCAATACAAACAAAAACGGTAGTACTTATAATGAGGGAAAAGGAATAAAAAGAAGGTGTGAAAAGATGGTACATTGGCTACCATAATCCTCAATATGGACTTGGACCAAACTGAAAAGAGAACTGCCCAAAACTCATCAAATACGAGTATCTTTAATGATGCCACTTTAAGATGATCATTGGGGTCTGCGAATGCCCTAATATAAGCCCTACCAAGTTGACTCAACACCTAATACTTATGCCTGGGGAACATGAAACAATTCTGGCAACTTTCTAATCTACAGAGTGCCCAAACCTAAAATACTAAAGACAGAACTAGCTCATGCATATTATTCCTATTAAAGCACTGTTATAAAAATAGAAGCTTAATGACAATTCACAAGTTGAAACACATATCAGTCCATACACATTTGTTATGCTAATCAAACATACAATCACTATATATGGGTATAAAATGATTGCCAGCATATGGCAGCTACCAATACAGTACATGCAAGCCAACATGTAACATGCACAAGCAACCAAAGCACATACCAAATTCTCAAATTAAGGTCTGCATTAGGCTAATTTACAAGTGCAAGAATAATCATTCACCAAATTATGTTGTACCAAGCCATATGCTTGACACTTTCTTCAAGTAAACAACTAAAAATAATTACACAAGAAATGAAAGCTTGGGAGGGGGGAACTTGCCAAAAATCATCTCCTGTGTGCTCATGATCATATTTACCCAAGTAGGAAAGAACATGGGCTAAATTGCGAGAATGATCATAAGATTACAAGATTAACTACAAAATATAGCTCACAAGTTGCCTGCCCCTATTTCCATTTGAAAACCATTAGACATCTACTAAACAAAAACACACCACTCATGGGCTTTTAAATGAGAAATTTCTAAAGAAACAGATTATTTCAAAAAAATTCAGAGACTACCAAGTTCAAATAAATGCTTGATTTAAACTTTCATAATTGTACACATATGTGATCTCACAAGTCACAACCACTTTCACATATATGTCAGTATAAAATAAACCAACAAACTCAAACCCAACAACTCCCAAATTAATGAAAACCTTCAAATTTCTAATGTAATTTAATCGAAAAGACATTATCTCTTTAAATTGAAATGAAGCAAATAATAGTCGTAATTTACACGGTCAATCCTAACAATCTTCATAAACAAGACAAAAATCATGCCGGAATCCAGAAATGATATGATAAGACTGACTATCACATAATTCTGGGAAAGTTAACAAGAAATTTCAAAACAACGAAGTTTCTCGCTAAGTTCTTACCCTCTAATCCTAACTTGAGCCTTTGTCCTTTCCTTCATTACCAACAGCATCAGTGACCAGAGTCATTGGTCTCTGATCAATAACCTCATCGATAATCCCAAACTCCTTGGCCTCATGTGACGTCATAAAGTAATCCCTATCCATATTCGTCTGAATTACCTCTAGCGACTGCCCTGTGTGGGTACAATACAGGGCATTCAGAGAATCCCAAACCCGAACAATCTGCTTCGTGTGGATCGTTATATCCTTCGCCTGCCCACTATACCCTCCTGAAGGCTGATGAATCATAACTGTCGCATTTGGTAGTGCTCGCCTCTCGCCCTTGGCCCCTGCAGCTAGAAGAAGAGATGCCATTGATGCAGCTTGGCCCAAACAAATCGTATTGATTGGAGACCTGATATACTGCATAGTATCATAAATTGCAAGACCTGCATAATCCAACCCAAGAAATCAAAAGACAAGTAATAAATAGGGGAACACTTGGTTAAGGCCCATAATTTCTAATGTCTCTCTTTTCTTTATAGGTGAATACAACTCAAACACCTGCTCAGTATTGGCCCGTGTCCTCACTCTATACCACTACTTGTTTATCAAAAAGAGATGGCATTAGGTCAAAGAACAATCGGCGAAACAACTCACGGCAACGAAGTTCAACATTTCAACTAAACTCTCATTTATATCGTTACAATTTGGGCAATTTATTTGGATTGTTAAATCTATGGAAATCAGGTAAAGTATACATTATCCAGAATCATTATTTAAACTACTCAACAAGACAACCCATGAAATATTAGAGTCCGAATTTTGATCCAGTACGAAATATAAGAGATTAGAAAACAGAGAAATGGGTGACCTGCGGTGACGGCGCCACCGGGGGAGTTGAGGTACATGTGGATGGGCTTGGAGGGGTTCTCGGACTCAAGGAAGAGGAGCTGGGCGACGACGACGTGGGCGGTGTCGTCGGAGATGGGCCCGTTGATGCAAACGATTCGCTCCTTGAGGAGGCGGGAGAAGATGTCGTAGGCGCGCTCGCCTCGCGACGAGTGCTCTATGACCATGGGGATCAGGCCGTACCTGCGCACTGGCTGACGAGACCACGTCCATGTGGATCCCCTGGAAGATACCGCGGTTGCGAGGAGTCTGGCGCTTGAAATTAGGCTCCTCATCGCAATGGGATTGGCTCAGTAGAGAGAGGAAGTGGATCTTTGAGAAAGCAATGAAATGAAGACGGACATAGGGTTCATTACTTCTTTCCTCGTGTGCGCGAGAGGAGTGACCAAAAAAAAAAAAAAGAGGATTTGGGGTTCTATCATAATTCCAAATTTTTTTTCACAATTTAATAAAAAAAAAAAATTCAAACACTCAAACGAAAATGAGCCTATTAAAGAAAAAGAAGAAAGAGGTCATCGAAAACCACCGGTAGTCCTCGGAGGGATCACAGATACTTTGATGCTCGAATCAGTATAATTATTTGGAGAGGAAAACTGAATGAAAAATATGGAGAGACCGTCATGTGCATGAGGTGAGAGAATGAGAAATATTAGGCTTAAAAAAAAATTTTAAAAAAAAAATTCTTAAAAATTGATATAATACAATATAATTGAATTTTTTAAAATTTAAATTCATCATTTTTTTTTTTTATATTGTACAACGTCATTTTGCGAAGAATTATTATTATTTTTTTTTTTAAAAAAAAAAAACTTTATAAGCCTGACATTCTACTTGAGAGAATATTGAGAATTGTTTCCCCCCCCTTCCCTTTAATGAGAGAGGCCAATTTTTTTCTTTTGGAAAAGGGCCTTAATGCTTAACATCAAAGTGGGCCTTAGAGGCCTGTAAGTAGTATGTATGGTCCTCCATGAACCACCCTCCTTTAGAAAATGATCCGGTTAAGTCAATGCAAGTATTTGACCCGAAAAAATAAACAAAAAGAAAACTACTACCATTAATTTAGGAATTTTGCCCTCGATATTTTATACGAAGAGGTCAAAAATGTCAATTGCATTGCTCCAATATCTTAGGAAATGTGAGCACAAATATCTCCAATGTGCTAAAATCACAAAATCTCTCTCGTCCTTAATTTGAGGAAGAAAATGTCTACTGCATGTCTTCCTCTATTCACTAGTCCCACTGCTTCAATCACAACAAACAAGTTAAGCCCAAAAACTTTGAGTACTCCGTTCAATGCAAGTTATGCAGCTGCGAGAAAGCCGTACGGTAATTCTATAGCATGCAAAGCTTCATTTTCAATCACCGACTTTGATCTGTACGATCTTCTGGGCATAGATAGCTCTTCTCAACATTCGCAGATAAAAACGGCGTATCGGATGCTGCAGAAGCGGTGCCACCCGGACATCGCTGGGCCGGCAGGCCATGACATGGCTATCATACTCAATGAAGTTTACTCTATCCTCTCCGATCCAAATTCACGTTCAGCCTATGATAAGGTTTGTGTGGTATATAAACGAAGCTAATTAATTACTTTTGTCATTTTATGATTTTTATCCAAACCAATAAAGATAGCTAGATAGTACTCTTTTTTTTTTTTAGATGAATTTGTGATTAATTAGTTATCATCCACTTCTACACGACTTGTTTATCTACTTCTACACGACTTGTTTAGGAATTTGTGATTGGTTATCATCTACTTCTACACGACTTGTTTATCTACTTCTAAAATAATCATTCAACAATTATTTTAGCGTTTCTCCCCTATAGAATATTAGAAATATTTGATTTTATTCTCTTATACATCTTTTTTCCTACAAAAAAAGGTGGAAATTCATCATTAAATCGGTAAGATCTACATATAGGTCTCCAAATTTAATAATAAATAAACCTACATATATATAGGTCTCTAAATTTAATGGTAAATTTGCAAAAGAAATAAATAAAAAATGTGATGGAAAATAACATCAAACACATCTCTCCTGCAGCCTCCCCTAATAAATCTCTCTTCCCCTAATGTAGACCTAAACATCCTTCAATGAATGAGTTCTAATATTATATGAATTTTTAAAATTTTTAAGTGTAAGGTATAAAGTGGAGATATTGTTTAAATTTAGAATCACTTGTTTTGATACTATAATAAATTGTATTTTATCCAAATAACAACTGAAATTAAAAGAAAATTGTGATTTCAATCATTAACCATTAATTATCTAACAAAGCCTGCCGCTAAAAAAATAATCTAGCTTTTGAGCCAAGTGTTGGTCGGTCAAGCCTTGGGATTTTTCCTGTCTCACATCTTTCATTACTTGAAAATATTTGAAGTGATGAAAATGTGATTAGTTTTGGCAAAAGGTGGTCAGTCAACCGTAGAGGAACTTGGATAGCGTCAGGAATGTTTACTGCTTTGTACAAAACCGGAGAGTTTATATAGACACTTAAAGAATTTATTTTATTTTTTTTACGCTTTTAATCTTTTGGAGTGAAATTGAACCCGATTTATATATGCTCAAATAATTTTAACATTAGCTTTTATAAATGACATGTCTAACTGTCTAAGTTATCTAGGAAGATATTAGTTTGAAACAAAAATGGTCCTAGACATCCCTATATTCATGCAGAAAACATTAGTCAAAGCACCCTATTAATTTAGTGAAAAATGTTATAGGTACAAGTGCTCACTCTCAAATGCTCACTTCCTAACGTGTGGCTGTGAAAATCACCATTGAATGTTATATGTACTTTCACTTATTATTTCATCGAATGATGATTTTCACTGCCACGTAAGGGAGTGAACACTTTAGAATATGTGTAGTATTCCTCTAATTTGAAGTATCAACTATCAAGTATATAGCAGTTCAGATCTTAACCTCTTAACAACTATAAACATTATACATTTCACATACATTTTAGAACTTTCATGTAAATTTTCTGTAAATGGGCCTACATGTATTATATAATTATACATTGTATATTGTCAAATAAAGTATGAGTGATGTCGGTAAGGCCCATTAAGTGTGATCAATGCAGTAATATGATCGGGCCATTGACATGTCCCCATAAGCAGGTTTTTTGTCATGTCACGTGCGTTAAAGTGGTGTGAGCTAAATCTTATGTGTAGAAACCAATTTAAGGGACCCATTTAATTCCATTTTATTATGATGGACCATGATGGAATTAGGGCTTTATAAATATGTGATTAGGTCCCACTCCAAACTAGCACCCACTCATACACATCCCATCATGGAAGACGAACAACGGCTGCTCTCTTGGTCTTCAATGGCTGCAAGTATGTCTCTATCACTATTTTCTTCAATGGTTTGGCATGACATCTTGGTTTAGAGATGTCTTTGAACTCCAACACATCCGTCTGTTAATCTGCAGAAGTATGAATTTTCAAGTAATTCTTTAAGAATTCCTTTTGACTTTGAAAGGGGTGGTGCAGGAGCAAGCCAAAATTGTAGAACTAAAAGGGTATACAGGCAAACCTCTATACTCAGTATGGCGTGGATCGGAAACCGAGCAAAGAGCAGTATTTGTTGATGAAGTCAAGTGTGTCGGCTGCTTAAAATGTGCCTTATTTGCTGAAAATACCTTTGCTATTGAATCAGTTTATGGCAGAGCAAGGGTTGTTGCACAGTGGGCTGATCCTGAGCACAAGATCCAAGAGGCCATAGAAATATGTCCAGTTGATTGCATCTCGTGAGTATCTTTCTCCGATAAGGATCCTCTATAATTTTCTTGAAATTTTAGATTATTAAATTACGCTATTTTATGCCGTTCCTTGCATTAGAAAATGCAACCTATTAAAAAGTAGACATGTTACCAAGGTAGTCAAAAAGAATTTTCCTCTCAAACTTCTTTTTCAGTTTTAAAGAGGCTCTTATTCTTTATAAAACCAAAATGTAGTTATTGGCTCAAAACTTTTTTAAAACATAGAAAGCAAAAATCTGATAAAAACATATTCAATTCTTATCAGTAACATACCACATTTTTAATAAGTGACATTTTTCAAGCCCTTCGATATAAGGAACGGCTTAAAATAGTGTAATTTGAGAACCTATCTATAATTTATCTTACTCTCTCCATTTGCTTAAGTGGCGTATATTTCTTTAATAAAGTTCTTGGTATATCTATACCTGCATATTAATTATCATTTAGTAGCGCTATGAGATATCATTTATTAGCAGTATGAGATATCTACAACGTGTTAGGAATTACTGCTGTAGAGATCCAGATTTCTACAAGCTTAATTTTGGAGACTTGAATTAAAATGAAGAATAGTATTTGTCGTGTCCTGGAAATCGCAGTTCTAGAAGTTTGAAACTTGAGTAATGGAGAAAAAAAAAAAAAAAGCCCACATTATATACTTCAAATGAAAAAATAATCATGTAGATTGTCCAAATAAAAAAAGAAAAGAAAAGAAAAGAAAGAACACTCAAAATAAAGAACTCACCAGCTTAATTGATAAATTCACATCCTACTATATATGAACATCATTTTCCTCGGATAAACCTTCAGAGTTAGGGCTACATTGAGTGATGATGGAGATTATATATTTCAAATTTGCTTCTGTTCCATGGTGTGATTGGTGTGCCTAAATTAATACATTGAGTAATCATAGCAGATGTATTTATAATTTAAGTCCTTCTCATGCAGTTCAAGTAATGAATTTAACAAAAGTTTTAAAAGAATTGTTTTAATAAAATCAATTCATTGCAGAAGTTACTAATGAGGAAAAGGAGTGCAAAAATTTCCATTTGATATTGATCATATGCTCAGTAAGCTAACGACCTGTATTAGGAGTTATAACTTTCTTCTAATTTCCATTTGATATCGTTCTTATTAATAACAGGATGGTGGAGAGGTCGAACCTAGCAGCTCTAGAATACTTAATGTCCAAACAGCCACGTGGCACTGTACGATTGGGCCCCGGTAATGCAGCGGCAACACGTGCCTCAAACATCTTCGTAGAAGTTGAGAAATTCCAGACCAGATTCCAGGATGCAATGGAGAAGGCTTCTACAAAACATTCCGAGGTTAGTTCCCACACAATGTTTGATTGATGGCTACTCATCTATTGCATGCATGGAATTTTCAATTTTGGTAGAATTAAACAGTCGCCTCGCCTAGCTAATGATAAAATACTCTTATATATTAATTTCAGGAAACAGAGCTCCAAAGAGAAGCAACAATGGCAGCAATTCAAGCAATTAGATCTATTTCAAATTGGTTAGGCAATGGACCCACATCAGAGTCACAAAAAAAACTAATCTACGTTTCACGTAAATCTACAGAGCCAAACATTGACAAGCTTCGAGATGCCGTAGCTGCAAGAAAGAAAGCAAAACATAGCACATCACCCACTCGCCGAATCCCATCAAACTATATACACAACGAGGAGTATTGGATTCCATTAACCGTTGATCTCCCAGATTCAACGCAAGACCAATCTAACTCTGCACCTTATAACTCAAAACCTTCACCTACTAAAGAAGGCAAAGATAGAGAGTACAGAGTACAGGACAAGAGGAAAAAGAAGAAGAAACCCATGATATGGGAAGTTCCAATCATAACAGCAGTGATTGCTTCGGTTATAGTTCGGCTACAGGTTGGAGAAGGGGCTATTGGTGGAGTAAAAGAACATATAGGCGGATCTTTGGCGTTGGACATTGTTAACAGCTCTTGGTCACCGGTTATCTTAGCAGGGATTACGTGGTTTCTCATTGGGATGGCAATAACAGAAGTACTCGTGGAAGCCATTCAAAGTAGACAATAGCAAGCTTTATGTATGTATATTATATGGTAAATGTGAAATTCATGCATTTGTATATAACTAAGTACGATATTAAATTATGATATATATATATATAGTAGAAATACAGAAAAATAATTTGGGGAAGTTCTTGCATGTCCAGTATTCAACAAGCCATGGTTTATATATTATGTCACAAATTTCGTCATTGTTCCATCTAATGAATCTTTTTCTTTTTCAGTTTTTATGGGTGGGAAATGGGAATAAGCCTATGTTGAACTCTTCAAGTTCACGCCGTATCTGCTTCTCTAGCTGCACTTGGTTATGTATGGCACCCTTGTATTGTGCACACTACATCCTTGTTTCGAAGGCAGTAGGCATTAGGTTGAGTTGCAAAATTATGTTTAAAATAACATTTCTTTATCATGACTAAGTTAAAATGGGCATTAGGTCCCGGCGATGAGGCTTAAGAACATTTAAAATCGGCATTAGGTCCTAGCTTGCAATTTATTAAACTAAATTAATTAAAAAATAATTGAAGTAGTGCAACAATTTAGGAAAGGGATCCTCTCAATTTCAAATTTTGAAATATAAAGGAGCCGGTTAGTGTAAATTGAAGGATAGTATTGTCTTAAAAAAAATGAAATGACAATTTTATCTCTTAATTTGCACTAACCAACTCCTCTCCATATCAATTTTTGAAATAGAGAGGATCCTGGTCCAATACTTTATGGCTACCAAACAAAAAAAAAAAGGAATTTTGGATTTTTATGAAAAACAGTTAGTTAAGAGAGAATAATCGAAATTGTTTGTACACCCTTAAATCATTGGTTTGGAGCCCGACTTTTACCCGCATTTTCTTGTGGACCATGAACCTAATAAATTATAACATGAATGATAAGCCCAATAAAATATAAGGATAGTTGATAGAGATCTTTGGGCTCTTTTTAACAAAACTTTGGCTCAAAATCATGATTTAGCTTGAGTTGGCCTCTAAGATCGTGCCACAAGAACTAAGAGAGAGAAAAAAAGAAAAAGAAAAAAAGCCCTCAACAAAAATCTTAAAATCACTTCCTTTGTTAATCTTATTAAAAATATGCATGGGAATTATATGTTCAAAAAATATGTGTTAAATTAATAGATCGAGTTCAAAGTATTTTGTCCGACCTAATTTGGAGAAAAAATTTTATCTGTCTCTAAAATAATATTCTATTCACCTTCAAAACATTAAACACTACCATCGAGGACAGTGGTCTAGTAGTATTCAAGTTGCTGTGAGAGTTCTAGGTCTCAAAGTCGAATTTCGAAATGAGAATCACTTGGAAAATGTTCTATGGGCTTGGGTATTGTTAGCTTCTTTGGTGGAACAAGAATTAAGTTATGACTCAATCAGCCTTAAAGGAGCACTTCAACTAGAATAACTGCAATTGGTCGCTCTTCCTACTCTTTTTGAATAGAAAAAAAAAACATTAAACACTTACCGAAGCTAATAAAATTTTTCGCTTTGGGCCTACTCAATTCGGCCCAGATTAGATATTCGTTTTTGTTTTTCTTTGTTGAAATACCAACCGGCTATTAGCTTTTTCCGAAGAGTTTAGTCTCTGGCTTAAACCATCTCTGATCTCTTTCACTTCCTCGGCTAAGCTCAGGTCGCCTCGCCGGTCTCGGAGGAAAATGCTGGCTCGCCTCGCCTCTAACCGTCTGCTCGAGATCCGTCAGATTTTCCGTCAGGTTCATTTCCGTCCTCTTCATTTTCTCGCTTTTTCTCTCTCGTTTTCCTCTCATCCAATCGCATCGCTTGGTTTCATTCGGCTTGAGTCTTCCTATTTTTACTGCAGCCATTATCGTCGCGATCCTTCTCCACTGCTCTCAACTACGTGAGTTACTTAGTTCCCAATCATTTCATCCCACCAATCCAAATAATTTCTTAATTTTAGTAATCTAATTATTCAATTTCTATTTGGTTAACTTCATTATTGAATTGAATGAGTTTTTGTATTTATTTTTGCATATTGATTGAGCAGCACCTTGATTCGCCGGATAACAATCCGGACCTTCCGTGGGAGTTCTCAGATGTAAACAAAGAGAAGGTAATTTTTATTTTTTATTTTTATGAATAAAGAGAAGTTAAAATTGTGAAAGTCGATGAGAATATATCTTTTTATTTTTTTTGTTATTTTGATTTTTTTTCTTTCTTTTTAGTGTATTATATGTAAAAAAAAAAAAAAGAAAAAAGAAAGAAAGAAAAGAAATAAAAAAATCTCCGTTTGCCTGTATTTCGTTTTAGTTGAAAAATGTCGTTTTGCTCGTAAAAATCTAGTTTGGAAACCTTTCTTTGCTTTGCTCCAATATTACTGGATCTCTTCATAACTATAACATTTGATTGCAAATTTACATTTTGCTACGCATATTTATCTTAGACTGTTACCTGTTCCAATTATTGGCATTGGGTCATTGATATTTTGTTTGCGGTATTTTTCAATGGAAAAGTTGTGAATTAAGGAATAAGGATAGATTTCTTTAATGCGTGCTCGTATGAAGACTGATTGGTCCATATCATGTTAGTCTTCGACCTCTCTGTAGCTGTGTGGTCATTCCCAGGTGACCGAATGCTGATATTTAGAATAGAAGGAAATGATTGTGTTTGAAGTTTAGGCTATGGATGATGATATTAGTCGTTGTTTTGTTAGTTTTGGTGACTGTATCATACTGTTTTGAGAGCTACAATTAGCATTTCGTCCCTGGAAGGTAAAACAAGCTGGGGCAAGCTGAGTGTTGTGTATTTCCACACTTGGCTTCGTTAAATTTTTATTGAGCTCAAGACAAGCCTGAGCTATGGGTGAGATTTACATACCTGTTCAAGCTTGATTTGTCTGTTTCTGGCCATGCTGGAGCCTGCACACAAGCTGATTGACTTGGCTAGCCTACTAGAACTTCAGTCACATTTTGAATCCCTTACTACTAACACAAACTCAACTCTATAGTTTCATTGGAAAAGTTCAGATGTGCCTTTTGCTAAAAATTACAAAACAAAGCATCAGGATTCCCAAGAAATGCCTATTACATTCAGCTTATACATTTTGTAAAATGTAATGTATAAATATATTAATTCCATGTTTTCCCCATGCATACTAACTCATATGGCACCACTATTCCTTATAAGAACAAGGTAGAGGGTGAAGTCGTGGTCTAAGACATGCTAAGTGCATGTGTGATACATCAATCAATAAAAGAAATATGAATGTGGTGTCGAGCTTTCTTTAACCACAGATCTGTTTTTTGTTTGGCTCCTTTTATAATAAAATATTTATGCAAACTGGTTTGGAATGCCCAACCTCTAGATATGAGTCTTATCAACCTTTAAGTTATAACCTTTTTTTTTTTTGGTTTAATGAACTTTAAATTCTAAGAGGTACATGAACAGTACATAATCTATATTTATGTAGAGGTCATCTTTATTTCTTAGTCTCTCCCCAAGACTCCCGCAGTCTCTTTATGCTTTGGTTACTTAGACTCAAATATGCTTTGGTTACTTAAGACTCAAAATCATGCAGTCATGCTCTTAGCCTAAGTGGCAATTAATTTTTTTCCCAAGCAGGCCCAGTCTGGGCTGTGTGACTTTACCAGAAGGCAAAGCAAAGGATAAATGATTTTTTAGCCTTTTCCCCCTAAAGCTAACTGGTTTTGTGTACATCTGTTGTTCTAACAGTTTCTGCTTATAAAGACATTGAACCCTTTAATAAGACAGCTGTAAGTCTGAGTAATTTTACATTCTAATACAGCTTGAAGCCTTGAGTTATTTTCCTCCTTAGCCGTTATTTTGAACAATTTCTCATGTTTCATGGTTAGTGAACTAGCCTATGTGCCTCGCTGCAGTGTGATAGTAAACAATTTTGGAAGGCATTTCTGACTTTCATTTAGGTTAATCATTTACATAAAAATAAAAAAGGAAAATAAAAAGAAAAGAAAAGATTGAAATCCTCCAATTAATATCGGACGTCATGAAGTCAACGATCTTGAATTCAATCTAGAACAGCTACATAGCTTCACACAACCTATCTAACTCAGTGGCTGATGATGTTGCTTGGCATATGTAAGATTTCTTTTTTCTTTTTCAATCTTGCCTTAAGAATTTTAGCTTATGCACTTGCAGGCAAAGGAAATAATATCTCACTATCCATCAAACTACAAGCAATCTGCAGTGATTCCTCTGCTAGATCTTGCACAACAGCAGCATGGAGGATGGCTCCCTGTTTCAGCTATGAATGCAGTATGTGGAATGACTCATTTAAAAGTTTTCTATTTGTATCTCTTTAAGTACATA
This sequence comes from Betula pendula, assembly GCA_900184695.1. NCBI lineage: Eukaryota > Viridiplantae > Streptophyta > Magnoliopsida > Fagales > Betulaceae > Betula > Betula pendula. The sequence continues at coordinate 431,165 of FXXK01001061.1, forward strand.
CATATATTATTATATCTGATCTGGCCTGGATTTGTTTGGATTTAGAAAGTACATACAAGCAATCTTTAGTGATTCCCTCTTGCCTGAATATTATTTCTGTAGAATTAGAAAGTTAAGTATAATATTCATATATAGGGATGGGATCAACTGACACAGTTCTTGCCCTGTTGGTTTCCTTGATATCTAAAGGTGGAACGACGTCTTGTGTTCGACCACCTTCCAATCTTTTGACTTACATCTTACCATACAACTTCTTATGTAGTTTTACGCAAATAGAAAAAAGGAGAAGAGGAAAAGAAAAATAAAGAAAGAAAGAAAGAAAGAAAGAAAAAGAAGAAGGGGCCATTTGCTTTCTCTTTCAGCCTCTCTTCTGTCAGCTTGTTATCTTAATAAAGTCAAAGTGCTACTAATTTTTCACCTCTTGTGGAACCTTCAAAGCAAATGGAGCAATTGGCATGATGATATCTCTCATCTACTTCCCTTCCTCTTATTATTATTAGCAATTGGAACAATGTCAAGAGCTTTCGTATAAGGCCAATGCTGTAAGCTTCAGTAATGAAATCAAACAAGAATACAAATTGTGTGACCCTTATGAAATTCTGTGAACCACAAGTGTCCTCTGTGTTGGCAGACGTGCTCACATCTTGTGCATATTTTGGAAATTAAATCCGAGGGTTAATCAAGCTAGTACAGCCAAGGAATTTCGTAGTATGCATAAAGCAAGCCCCCCTTTTTAAGTCAGACCCCTTCCATTGCATTTTTGGATAATGATAATTGAGTTGGTGTCAATTGTGTTACATTACTTAAATTAGCCATAGACTAGTTACCCTTATATGTCTTCAGTACATAAGTTGCCAATACAAAGTCGTGTAACATTTGGTTTGGTGGTTGTCTACATCTTTTCATTTATGGTAAAAATCTGTTGGTGCACTAGTGTTAATGTCAGCCATACTTAATGTGTTTTAAAATATATCTTTGTTTTGCATTATGTGCTTCTCATGTCAAAAATTTCTCCCTCAGATTAAATTTTGATTGTACAGAGAATTGCATATATTTCTACTGCTTCTATGGTATTTTTCATCATCTTGCTACATTATAGGTTCTTATCAAACTTCATGTGAGGAACAGAATGTTATAACAATTGGGAATGCTGGAGGATATGTGAATAATTATGTAATGAGATTGTACTATGAATGTTTCAGGTAGCTAAGGTTATAGAAGTTGCTCCGATTCGTGTATATGAGGTTGCAACATTTTATTCAATGTTCAATCGATCGAAGGTGAAGTAATATTTCTTTATTAAGATTTTAATACTTCTGCTACCAAGTTCCATTTGAAAGTTGAAGTTTACCCACGTGAACTTGTTTGGTTTTGCAGGTTGGCAAGTACCACCTGTTGGTTTGTGGCACGACACCCTGTATGATACGTGGTTCTCGAGAAATTGAAGATGCTTTACTGAAACACCTTGGAGTGAAGCGCAATGGTAAGTAGTAAACAAAGTATTTGCTCTAATTTCTCTTGTCATACATTTCACCAAACCTCGTGAATGTTTTTGAAGTTAAAACCGCATTTGAAGAATAAGCTTCTAGTATTTGTTATGTGCAGAAGTAACTAAAGATGGTCTGTTCTCTGTTGGAGAAATGGAATGCATGGTGAGTCTTTGTGTTGACTGTTCACTGATTCAAGCCTGTGGCTTTTGAGGAGACCAGTAGCCTTTTACACTAGTTTTGCTCGACTTAGTTCTGTAATTAGGAGGACATCCATTGGAAGGGAAGTACATTCATGACTGGTGCTCTCATGATTTATATCAAATGGATTTTGACTGAATTTGTGATGAGTGTACTTCCTTCATGTCCAATTGTTAATATTTAGAAAAAACTCAAGCAGGCAAATTTTAAGTTGATGATGGTTGGATACAAATGGGAACCAAGAGTTACTAGCTTTTATAATATATATTTTTACTTTTGACATCAATAAAAAAAATGAGAATAAAATACTATTGTCATCAGTGACTCAATTTTAAATACAAAGCAAGGTGTGATACAAATTGTTGGTTTTCTGCAGGGATGTTGTGTGAATGCCCCCATGATTACAGTGGCTGATTACTCTAATGGATCGGAAGGATATACTTACAATTACTATGTGGGTGCATGATCATCCTTTGTTTTTGCCAAATCATTGTGACTTTTGAGCTCAAATGGTTGGGAACTTTTAGAATTTATGAGTCTTTTCTGTTAATTGCAGGAAGATGTTACCCCCAAGCGAGTTGTTGAGATAGTTGAAACCTTAAGAAGGGGGGAGAAGCTACCGGTAAGGCAACTGGGCTTGGGATATATATACATATATATATTTTGTTTTGTTCTCTGCCCTCCTAAACTCGAGTTTTTGCTTCCCTCCAAGTTAGTTCTCATTTGCTTAATGACGATGCGACATAGTATAACTAATTTTTGACCTACGTTTCAGCCTGGTACACAAAATCCACAGCGCATCAGATGTGGGCCAGAAGGAGGGAATACTAGTTTGCTGAGTGAGCCGAAGCCACCTCCATGCCGAGATCTTGATGCCTGCTAAAGTCATGGTATTTATTGTCTCAAATAATGTAAAGCTTGGATATTCTCAGGCTTCCATGAGTTGTTTGCTCTTGTTGAATCTGTTAGATCCACAACCATTTTAGAATCCCCATGCCAGTACGTGTCTGGTAAATGTTGTTCTATACAACATTCAAGTCATAACTTGGTTTATTTTATTTACTTTCCAGCAGATGAGTGGAAACATATGCTTTGATACACTTCTACATCGTTGAACAATTGCCTTAGTAGAGAAAGCACCAAGACTCCCATCTCGCTGTTAATGTTGAGGATGAAACCATTTTTTTATTTTTATTTTTTATAAATTGACTTGAATGCATGCAAATCATGTGATTCATTAGGTCTTCCTTTCGTTTCTAATCTCATTTGCTGTAATTTGAATTGCTACACGCAAACAAGCAGAAGTTTCATGCATTATGTATACTGGGTGAAAAATGTTCATCAGCTACCGGAAAGATTACCAACAAAGTAATAGTTGTCTCAACGTAAACAAGTTACCATCGTGTTTACCCCAAAAAAGAGGGAGAAAACACAGAATAGTTATCGTTTTTTGGCTGTGTTAAAAGGCCCAGGTTCTAAGACGATATTTGTAACTTTTTTGTCTCTGTATTTTTAACCTTTGGGCCAGGATGTAGGATCTTTAAGCTGCTTTTGAGCGTCTGAAACACTAATCTTGTCCATATTGTCGAATACCTGATCTCCTAAACTACCCAAGTTTCCAATGATGAATATCTGCATCATCCCAAAGGTTCTTGTTGCAGAGTTCACGCCCTAAGATTCAATTTCTTCTGAAGGAGAGGCATAAACTTTCAACATTGGAATGCCTTGTAAGAATATTACTGGACAACTACCAAACCTTATTCGATTCTCTAATCAGTTTGAGTACTACCTAACATTCACTTTAAGAGTTAAAATCTAGTCACTGGTGCAAGAGGAATCTCTTGCACACCAAGCAGTATTGGCTATTTTTTAACCCAAAGATCTAATGAAAGCACCCACTCCGTGGAAATTTAATATGCTTTTAACATTTTTGTCCTTTCACGGTTTTATACTCGCATAGTCCCTTTTTTCTCTTTCTTTTTTTTAATTCCTTTCTAAGTCATAGTCCCATGTTATAATATAACATCTACAAGGCTTAACTAGTCAACTTCACATGGACGAATCTTCATTTGCTTGCGAAGATTTTCACCCTGGAGAACCTCAAATTCAATATTGAATATAATGACTTTTGCAGCATGTCTAACCCTAGAAGAAATAAAATAAAATAAAATAACTTGCCAAGGCCACAACCAATATGGATTTTTACGTTTTACTTAACATGGAGGATGGAGGAGTGAGAATTGCCGACTAAACATTCTGCTTAGAACATTTATCTCGTTTAGGATACTAGTTTTCCGATAACACAAGAAGAGTTCCCATGACAATTTGGAGCATATTCCTGGATTATTGCTTCCATTACAACATGTATAGCAAGCAATCACTTGTGCCGGAATTTCTACTCTTCCTAGTACGTTCATTTAAACCGGAAGAATTCGTACCTTACCACATGAGAGATGCTACAAAGACTACAACACATTGAACATACACCACAACCTTCTTATGAATCGTCGTGCTCACAACATAGTTTATTAGGCCATTATTACCAGCTCGTCTAATAGCTTTTCTTAAGATATGTTTCCATTGTTAGATCTTCCACTGTCACACTTAACAGTGAAAAAGATCTCCCTTGATAGACTTTTGTGGCCTTATTTTGACAGGCCGTATATCTTTTCTTTCAGTTGTATTTTGTTTCTGGTTCTATTTGTTCTGGTTTCCACACTCATTTATATAAAAATAAAAATAATAATAAAAACAAGGATCAATTTAGGGTATTCGAAATCCAACTCAATTTGAGTTACCCATAACCCAATCCACTTCTGACGGTAATTTATATCACCAACCAAACTCAAACCAATTATTGAAGCTCAATTCTTAGGGTCCTGTTTGGCAACGGGCTAAGTTGCCCTGTTGGAGGGTTTTACTATAACTGATGTGCCAGCTACCTAAAACCCATTGGTACTTGTCAGTGGCGTGGCAGACTAGGTTCTGAAATTAAACGTTGCTTTCCAAATGAATTGCTCTGCAACATTTAAATATTTTTCCAGCAACGTGTCAGCCGTGCATGCAAATTCACGCCGGTGAAGGTTTTTTTACGAAATCATAGTCGTCCAACAAAAGGAAAAAAATCTTGCCAAAATTCTCTCCATTGCAGACTCGTCTTGCCGAAGCCCCCCAACTTCAATTCATTTTTTTCCCATTCTCTTTCCATGCACGCGGCAGCACCGGGCTCTTAGGGGATTCTCCTCCTTTTTCCTTTTTTTTCTTTTCTCTCACCACCTCACTCCAGTGGGTTTTACTGCAGCGCCACGCCACTGATGAGTACCAGTGGGTTTTACTGGCACAAACCCTCCAACAAGGCAACCCATCCCGTTGCCAAACAGACCCAGAGAATTGTGCTGGCTTACGCGGCATCACAACTTTATTGAAAAGGAGTACAGGTGCAATACTAATGGCTCAAAAAAGAAATTTATAGATCCATCAGTCTAATTGGAAATATTATAGATATATGAGTTCTTCCTATTGTCCTTGCTGGTCGAAGTCGCATATATAAATTCACAGGCGCAAAAAAAGTAGATCTTGAAAGTAAAATTTCAGAAGAAACATGAGAAGTAAAACCCTAACTTCAAACACAAGGCAGAGACTTCCACACATCCTGCACAACAATGGCTATGAGTCTATTGCTAGTCCCACTATGAAGTTATTACACCTTTACTAGCCTTGTGGTTCCTATCTAGCCCACCGGTCGAGACTCAGATTGCTACTTGACTGAAAACATGTGAATGCCCATCACGTCCTAAATTTCAGTCTAGAACTAATAGTTAACAGGATATTACACTCAGACATGCTGCACAAAAACTTGTATATGTAACTGCATTGACTTTGGATTTTAAATGCTATGGCTGGTACTATTATTTAATTTAAATAGAGCATTGCCTGAGTCCTGTCAAGTATGAAAAGCACTCCTTGTGATTCTCATTGAATCAAGGATATCTCCAAACATTGATTTGTAGAGAATTCAAGTTTCAAGCAATAGATTTTCAAGATCTAATCTTACAAGTTTTCGAATCAACAACTTCCAGAGAACATGTAATATTATGCAACCGGTTTTCAAGATCTGATCTTACAAACCTCAAGTCAACTACAACTTTCACATAGACTTAGTAGCGGTACTTGGTGGAGTAGTCCTTTGGAGCAATCACCAGACCTCGTCCCTTCCTTGCCCCACGGTAGACCGTCTCCACAATATCAATGAACTCTTGCTTGTCTTTGAGAGCCCAGTTAATCTTGTTGTTATTTCCAGTGCCAAGATCAATCATAATGTGCTTGTTCCGGAAGAAGAACATGACTGTCGATGGGTCATACAGCTCATACATTGTGTTAAAATCGGGCACCTCCGTGATGTCCACAAGATAAATAACAGCAAAGTTCTTAATTGTCTCAGCAACAGATGCCAGCACTTCATCCATCTAAATCCAAAACAAATTAATTAGACCATCAACAGATAACAATTGAGAACAGAGCCAGCTTTCACAACAAAGTGAGAAACAATTCAAAAGAAATAGAAGCAGTTGCCCATCTAGAAATCCACAGCAAGGATAATTACAGAGCACAGGGTAACGATTTCTCAGAACGTTTTCCATTTAGGCCTTGAAAGTGAAAAGATCATCAGAAAGATTTTTTTTTTTTGTATTAAATAAAGATGCCTTAAAAGACTACTAAAGTGTGGCTTGCTGAGCTACAGAGAAGTTTCACCAGATGTAACTTCCCAAAAAGAAAAAAAGAAGGGAATGCCTAATCATTAACCCCACTTAGTACCTGGAAACATGTATTTTCAGTAAATGTGTGATGCCCTCGAACAAATGGAGTTCTCAATTTTATCTTTCAACATAATTGCAAACCCAAACTTGGGCTCCAATTTCTATTAACAGTAAAAATCTCTCCCTCCCTCCTTCCTATGATGCCCTCAAACTAATGGAGTTTTAAATTTTATCTTTCAATATAATTGCAAACCCAAACGCGACACCACAAATTTGCAATTTTAAAGCTTTTAAAGTCTTAAGATCTCATCGTTTAGTCACTTAAACGCCTACGAGCCTGACCATGCTCCATCTATTTACACCAAAATATATCTTTGTTTTCATTATTTTATTTGTTAAATTATAATTTCCATTTTCCTTTGGCATTTACTTACGCGGGGCTCTCTCTTGTTGATAGGCATGAAGCTCAAAGTATCTATAAAATCTAGACCCTCTAAAGAAAATACATACACTTAATAGATACTCAACTCAATTTGAATAACTAAACCTTTATTCCTAATCAAATTGGGGGGTTGGCTTTATGAATCCTGTTTCAAACTGAAGGTTCCATTCATGCAATGTGACGAAGTCCAAAATTGGCTATTACAACCCTCATCCTTTCTACTGGCTTAGGACAGACTCCACGCAATGTCTGTTCAAAGCATGCAAATGCATATTCAGCATGAGAGTGGGTACACCAGTCACCAAATTAACTTCAAAAACAGATAATTCATACAGCGGATGTTGACAATGATGGGTATAATGGCGGATGCAAAAATATCTGTTCAACCCGCCCAAAGCAAAACAAAACTTGCACAAGCAGAATGAAGCAAATCTTCACCAAGGAAACACAATTCCTATTAACCAATAGACTCGTAGTTCTTTTGAACAAATAGAATATATGAAAAAACTATAACTAAAAATTGAAAAAGCCATGAACCCTAGCCTGGTTGAACAAGTATAGCAATATAGATGAGAAATGAAGCAAACACAAATTACTAGCACATAAGCCAATTTTCCAGCCAACAATATTGGTAACAAGAACATTTCCCCCTTGGAGAATTAGATGGACGCCCTTTAATTACTGCTTAGAAGTTAGGGTTTTTAAGATTCGGAACCAGGTCCAAAAATAAATAAACAAATTTGGTCCAACCATGTAAACACCTAAAAGCTTTAAATCTACAGACAAAAGTGAGTTAAAGAATTAGGGTTTGTTCCTAATCACTCAAAACTAAAATTAATTTTTGACATCGAATAGATCGAAAAAATATTTTTCCTCTTTGTTTCTAATTACGAACCTGCATGCAGGTCTCGTCCCAGTCGTGGCCGAAGCGGATGACGACGAGTCGTTCTTCCTCGGCCAGGATGGCTTGATCTACGGCCCATCCCGAGTGAAGGTGTGGCAGCAGGACGACATCCTCTTTCCTCTCTCTCTCTCTTCTCTCTCAGTGAACGACGCAGGACAGGGGGCGTATGGGTATTTTACGAAGGGGCGTGCCGCGTATGGGTCTTCACTTCCTTTGTTGTGCGTGAAAAGGGTAAAGATAAACATCAGCCTGGGCTGATGCTACAGTGCATCAGTCCAGGCACATAAACAGTATTTTTACTGTTTATGGGCCCGTGAACAGTAATATTTATATATATAATATATATTTTTTTCCTCTCTGATTTAGCCCAGGCTGATGCACTGTAGCATCAGCCTGGGCTAATGCTAATCACGGCTCGCGTGAAAATGAACGAAGGGGCGTATGGGCTTTTACGAAGGGGTAGCTTCAAAGTGAAGCCAACACATTAGTCGAATTCAATCTCATAAATCAACTTTTTTTTTTTTTTTTTTTTCCTTTTTCAAATAACGCGCTGGATTTTCGCCCAACTCCCAACCCTTGAGTATTCACATTACACGACCAAATAAGTAGAGTGTGAATACAAGAGTGGGAAAGACCCAGCTTAACCTTTTTTTTCTGTTCTTCCATTGTGACTCAGAAAAAAAAAAAAAAAAAAAAAAAAGTAGAGTGTGAATACTCCCATTTTCCTGTTCCCTACTTTGAATAGAAAAAAAAAAAGAAGTAGAGTGTGAATACCAAGCCCAGCGCCATGTTTGAGTGAATATCCTCATCTTCCAATTTGGCCAACTCTTCCTAAAATTTATGACCATCATTTCATTTAAATTTACCCCAATTCAGCCACCTTTACTTGTAGTTTATTCTGTTAATTATCTCTATCTCTCTCTCTCTCTCTCTGAGGGAAATCATTGTGATTTCTGTCACATAATGTTTGTTCTTTTAACTCATGTCCCAACATGTTTTCATGCTAATAATTTTGATAGAAATGTGGCTTAGTTAAGACCTTGTTTTTTTGGGGGCATTAAAGATTTGTAAATTTGGTATTAATGTTTGTTAATGTGTTTTGAAAGGTATTTTTTATTTTTGAATTGAAAAAGCATTTTGATGCAACATAAATATAAAAATAATTTTTGTGTTTTGAGAATATTTTTGTATTTTAGGTTGTTTACTAATGCCAAATAAAAACAATAAATAAATTTGTTAACATATATGACCATAGCGATATTTGCCACAGTGATACCAATCTTCTAATAAACTCCTTAGTTTATTATTGTTATTATTATTTTATTTTATTTTTAATTGGCCTCAAAATGAAGGAAGAATGAAAAAACGAACTAATACCCTTAGCTGGTTGCTGTCACGCCTTATAGATTTTCATTAATTATTGTCTTATTTTTATTTTAAAATAATATTATTTAGTAGACTTATGTATAACTATCATATAATTAAATAACTAAAAATAAGCGTTAACATCAGCACTTTTTTTTTTTCTTACAAAGTACTGTTTCAAAGGCCAATCAAGAGTCCACTTAATAGAATTATTTATTTTTTTAATATATATAAGTTCAAACAGAGATTACAATAAACCAAACAACAAATAAATAATAATAATTAAAAAAAGAAAAAGAAAATCAGAAGTCCCTAGAAACAAAAAACTACATCAGCTTCTTCCCTTCTGAATCCTGATCTATAAAATCTCAAAACCCAGAGAGGCAAAGAAAGCCTTGGCACTTCACTTGCTCAACCCACAAATCAATGGCCTCATACAACAAATATGAGATCAGGAAGAGAAATCCAGACCCCAAAACCTCAGCCCTCTTGGTTATTGACATGCAGAACTACTTCTCCTCCATGGGTCACCCAATCCTCCCCAATCTCCTCTCCACCATCCACCTCTGCCGACGCGCCTCAATCCCCGTGTTCTTCACGCGCCACTCCCACAAGTCCCCCGACGACCACGGCATGCTTGGGGAGTGGTGGAATGGCGACCTCATCATCGACGGGACCGTGGAGGCTGAGCTCATGGCCGAGCTCGACCGGAGGCCCGAGGACGTGGTCGTGGAGAAGAGCACGTACAGCGGGTTCGCTAATACGCGCCTGGAGAAGCTCTTGCGGGAGAGGGGCCTGGAGGAGGTGATCGTGACGGGGGTCATGACGAACTTGTGCTGCGAAACGACGGCGCGTGAGGCATTCGTGAGGGGATTTAGGGTTTTCTTTTCGGCGGACGCGACTGCCACGTCGGACAAGGAGCTGCACGAGGCCACGTTGAAGAACTTGGCCTATGGGTTCGCTTACTTGGTCGACTGCAAGAGGCTTCAGGAGGGGCTTTTTGGGAATCAATGAAAAACTGGTTGTAGTATAACTGTATATAAGTAATGAGCATTACATTTCCCTGTAAACGACTTGTAGCATGGGTGGGTGTTATTCGCTACATAAAGACGAGTCCTGGTTGTGTATGATTAATCCTTGAAGTCCTGCGGTCCTGCCAAATATTGCATAAATGTTTCTGATGATTAATCCTTCCCTTCATCCATTTTTATATCCTTTGTGAAGGAGATAACAGGCGAGAAGTGATATTGAGTTCCAAATTCCTATAAATTTACCTATTATCCTCTTTTTATAAGATGATGACATTTATGTAATTTTGGATAGTATTTATAAATATAAAATATATACAAGCACGTCTACGATTCTAGCCATTATAAAAAAATATAAATATATAAAAACTATAGAAATATAAAATTATATATATATATATATATATATACTATATATATATATAATAATATATATATATATATATTATAAAAAAAAAAACTTGAACAATGGTGGTGAAATTTTTTAGTACGGATGATACGTGTTGTGCTGTACTGTTGTGACATTTAAAGATTTCTTCTTTTAAGAAAAAAAAAAGAAGTTAAAAAAATATATATATAGATAGAAGTTTTTTTTTTTTTAGAAAAGAATTGGACGAAAAGGGTAATTGTAATTATTCTATCTAGATGTGATTACGGTAGTACTCAACTTGCAGGGCACCTTTTAGAAGTAGTTTAAACGGAGAGAACTTTAGTCAAAACTGATCAAATCATAACTTAACACCTATTTCACCAAAGTATCAATGAAATTCAAAGTAACTAATATTAATAGGCTAAAATTTTTTTATTAGAAGAGTCAAATTTAACTCCTAATACATGTTCAACCACTTAAAAATTCATTAAAACCACTTAAGTACCACCACTAGTGATATAGATTGAAGTTAGTGTTGAGACTTTTTTACTATTTTAACATATCATAAAAAGCTCTCACAACATTTTTATATTTATTGCAAACGGGTGTAACAAATTTGCATTTTTTTTCCTTCTTTTTGGGGGTGGGGTGATAGGTAGTTTTCATTGGTCTTAATGAACGTACCTGTGTACAATTGTTTGTAATGAGGGTCGGAAACTTGGACTGGTTTGGTGAAGCCCTGAGAACCGGATCCCCTCCGGTTCATTTGAACCGGAGAGAGCCGTCTTAATTTGTCCCTCATAAATGAACTGGAGAGAGCCGTCCAAATGTGTCCCTCTCATATAAGGGACCGGCTCTCTCCGGTTCAAATTGAAAAGTAAAAGCCTGAAAGAAAGCCTTAAATGGATAGAACCTGAGGATAAGAACAGTAGCGGAACCAAATCCCGAATCCTATCCATCCGCAACGCATTCACCCAACGACTTCAGACAGGAGTTCCTTCAAAGCGAAATCTTAATCCTCTTCTTCTTCTTCTTTTTCTTCTTCAATCTCTCTCTGTCTCTCTCTCTCTCTATGGATGCTATTTCTTCCTGTCTATGTATGAACCAGGCTCTCACCCCACGCCATTCTTGTCCAATCAAATGGTACAATGGTGGCTCGGTCTCACGTGTTGGGTTTTCTTCTCCATGCCTTGGCACTCCACCTTTTCCTCGTAATTGTGCAAAAAAGCATAGTGTGAGGGTCATTAGGGCCTCTGTGGCAGTTGAGCAGCAGACCCAGAAGACCAAAGTTGCACTCATCAGGATTGGCACCCGAGGAAGGTACTCTTCAGTTTATCTCTCTTTCGCTCAGTTTCTCTGGCTCTGCTTGAACTTTCATAGTGTGGCTTCGATTTTGGTTAATTTTGTGAATTATTGATTTTTCTGTGGTTGAATTGTAATGCGTATACTTCATTTGCTGGAATGATTTGTCATTGTTATTTCCGCCTTGTCTTTCTCTCTTTTAGGTTATTGATCGTTTAGGACTTTGTAACTTAGGTGTTATGTTCCTCTGATCTTGCTGGATTACATTGGTCATTGGTGCTATTTGTGTTTGAGACCTCGTACGTTTTAATTATTATGCTGAAAAATGGTTTCAATTGTTGCTTTCTCTCCATCTCTCTTTCTTACTTAAATTGTCATGCTTTTTCTTTATTTTGTGAAATGAACTTTTTTTTTTTTTTTCTCTAATTCTCATGCCTTTGGTGTTTCCTTTCTCTTTAAAATCTGAGGGGAGTTCGTGTGAGCCTCGTGTGTTTAACATTATTGATAAATGATTAGTTTTATTTATTGGTTTGTATAATCTTCCATTTGTATACGTATTTTTGCTAATATGTGGAGGTGGCATACCCCCTGTTAGTGTGATAATCAGGAAAAAGGTTCATATGTAACCGATAATTAGATATCGTGCTTATATTTAGACATAAATATATGCAAGAGGTTGTGATTATAGACATTGCACAGTTTCCGGTTGTGATTACTTGTAGAGTATTTGGGAGAGGTTGCTGTATTTAACCTTGTATAGCATAAGAGATGGCAACTGGGATAGTGGGTTTTGATTGGATGCAACTATAGCTAAAATGTAAGAACTTAGGGGATGCTTGTTTGTTGAATTGCTTGGATATGGGGTCATTTACTATGTATGAAAAGTAGAATAGCAGATGACATCATAATGCCTACAGATATTGGCAGTCTGTACTCCATAGCATTTCAGCCAAGAACAGAGCTCTCTGTGAAATTCAGGGCTTTAGTTTGGGTGTTGCACTTTTCTTTTTGATAGTCAGTTAAATGATTTTTTTTGTTGGTTTGCATATGAAGAAAATGTACTTAGGGATGTACATATGCTTTTAATGTCAATAATTGTAGGAGCAAGCAGCTCATCATTTCTCTTTCAATAATGATGCAGACTTGCTAAATTTGCTTCATTTGTACCAATGCTAGTTGCTTATAAAATTTTTGTTTTTGTAATTCTTCTACTGGTTATTTTTTTTTATTTTTTTATGAGGGGCATTATTTATATACTTTTTATATGCAGGACAGCCCACTAGCACTTGCTCAGGCTTATGAGACTAGAGATAAACTCATGGCAACACATTCAGAGCTAGCTGAAGAGGGGGCTATACAGATTGTAATAATAAAAACAACAGGTGATAAAATACAAAGTCAGCCACTTGCAGACATAGGTGGGAAGGGCTTGTTCACTAAGGAAATAGATGAGGCACTCATAAATGGTGAAATTGACATTGCTGTCCACTCAATGAAAGATGTTCCAACTTACTTACCAGAGAAGACAATTTTACCATGTAACCTTCAGCGTGAGGATGTTCGAGATGCATTTATTTCCCTGAGTGCAGCTTCAGTAGCAGAGCTTCCAGCTGGGAGCACTGTTGGTACTGCTTCACTCAGAAGAAAGTCACAAATACTCCATAAATATCCATCTCTTAATGTAAGTTAGTATGTTGTTTACTTATCCAACAAAAAAAAAAAAAGTTAGTATGTTGTATCACATGCTGTAAACATGTCTTGATTGAACTATAAAGTCGATTTCATGTTATTGCATTCACTTGAGGTTTGAAATTGGCTACCTAGTTTGTAGAAGTAGGCCTGATGGCATGGTTACTTCTGTCTTATGGCAAGAATGTCAGACAAACCACACAGAATGAGCTTCTAAAGAGATGCATATTACTTAAACTTAATACTAAAGTTGTGTAAAATTTTTCACAGGACACAAAAGCACTTGGAAATGATTGACTTCTTCTATGTGTTGCATAGCATTTCATTTATTTTCTGTCATCCACAATGATGCCTTGATGTTTCCTAATATTCCCTGATTGCTTGTAGTCAGGATTTTTTTTTTGGGGGGAGGGGGGGGGCGGGGGGATCCGTTGGAACTTTGATTTTCTTTGTCGAGAAGTGGATGTCCATTTGTTGGCTATTGCCTTGTTTCTAGTGGTTTGAAGTGTTGTAGTGAAGCATCTTTGTAACTTTGGTATTTGCATATTAATTGTTTTATGGAAGTCTAGTGGTCAAAAGTTGACTTAGTTAATGTTTCATCCCCAATTTGGACAGCTGAAGCTTCATTTTATCTTTACTAGCTTCAATAATGTCCTCGAAATGGAACAATATAAAGCATAAAAAGGACTTTTTTTCCCTTTCTTCGTTCAAAGTAATATATCAGGATGGGTGGTGCTAGTGTTATGTTTTAGGGGTTATCTTGATGGGCAATTAGATGACGTTAGTAGAATTGACATGAAATTGCTTGGATCCAAGGTGATTGGCAATATAATGCTTGGGTTTTTTTTTTTTTCCATATAAAAGCTCTTTAATATGAAATCTATGAAGATGGACTTACTTATTGCATGAATTTTTGGATGAATAAGAGGTGGCGTGCCCTTTTAGCATTCATCATTTTTTGACTGCTTGGTTTTCTCGTTGCATCCCCTTTTTTCCTCTGAGGAAGTATTGCATTTAGTCTTTAATTTTTCATGGTGCTTCAGCTGTTAGTCCATTCATTCCCATTCATACTGTTGATTTCCATTTGTACTGTTTTCTAAAGAGCTCTTTTTCTCTCCATGGCACAATCTCATATTTATTCCCGCTTTTTTTTTCCTCGAGATGTTACAGCATTTTGGGATTTCTATGTCATTTTATTGATTCTTTATTTGCTTTGGGTTAACTTCATCTTGTAGGTGCTTGAAAATTTTCGTGGCAATGTTCAGACTCGATTGAGAAAGTTAAATGAGGGTGTAGTTCAAGCAACGCTATTGGCGTTAGCTGGGCTTAAACGCTTAAATATGACAGAGAATGTGACTTCGATTCTTTCAATTGATGAAATGCTTCCAGCTGTTGCTCAAGGGGCAATTGGAATTGCCTGTAGAAGCAATGACAATAAAATGGTGCGTTTATGCACTCTTGCTTGAGTTACTGGTTTTAATAATTTCATTGATCCTGTAACAGCTGACCAAGGAGATGAGTAGGAGCATAATCTCCACAATTTGGTGTTCTAGTCAACTCACTAAGCTTGCAAATGTCAATATAATTCATTCTCCTGACTGGCTTGTGCAATTTGCATGATCCAAACCAAATGATATATTAACGTGATTTCATATTCTTATGAAAAACCTAAATTTATGATTGTGAATGTAAGTAGAGTTGTTTATATATGTGTGCTAATTCGCATGAATCTATATCTGATATTGAAATTGACTGCATATTTGGAGGCCATTATGAGATTTTATTTATAATTTCTCCATGCCTTAAGGTCTGGTTTTCGTTGCTGAGGCCAATATATGTGCCCTTCCACAGTAATTCCAGGGTTTAAGCTGGGACGCAGGGGCCTTGGAAGGATATTAGAATTGACTGTTTGTGGCTGCAGTAGTTGGCTAATGGTGAGGCTGTCTTTCTTTTTGAAAGAGGATTTTTGACATTGCAAACATTTCAAGATTTTCCACCTTGAGCGCGTTGGCCTTTGTCTTGGTTGTCCATGTCCTTTTACACCTCTTGGTTTCTTTCATAAATAATGTTGTTGATCAGGAGAATAAAAGATTTGTGTCTATTAAGAGCTTAACGTTATACGCCTATATAATTCATGAACAGGGTTTTTCTGGAATATAAATGAGGTTTAAATTCACTAACATAACTTCTTATCATAATTGTGCTTCCCATCATACTGCTGATTAGTATGTGCATATTAGCATTGACTTTAATACTGCTGATTTTTCCTCCAGCTATATTTATGTTTTTCTGGTAGGTGCCCGTATTATTTGTCGATGATCTCTAACTCAATCCCAAGATTTTAATCTGTACTTGGTGGTTGTCTAAAAATCACATTCTGCTTCCTGAAACTTATCTTCTTTTTCCTTTGCAGGCCAATTTCATAGCCTCTTTGAACCACGAGGAAACGAGACTAGCAGTTGCCTGTGAGAGGGCCTTCCTTTTGACCTTGGATGGATCTTGCCGCACTCCTATTGCTGGATATGCTTCCAAAGATGAAGATGGTAATTGCATATTTAAAGGGTTGGTAGCTTCCCCAGATGGAACCCGCGGTATGAACATCTTTGCTCACCATGGATAATTCACTCATTCTTATTTAGCTGCATCTCCATTTTAAGAGTGATTATCTCTTAACTTTTTTTTTTTTTTCTTCCTGTGTCTACTTTAGTGCTTGAAACTTCTAGAAAAGGCCTATATGCTATTGAAGATATGGTTATGATGGGAAAGGATGCTGGCAAGGAGCTTCTTTCACGGGCCGGTCCTGGCTTTTTTGATTGTTAAAGTAGGATAACTGTAGAGGAAGGAAAGTGAGTGAAATCAAGCATGTTTTACTCTTAGGTGATTGCTTCCAAAGAGTTGATTCATCCTTGGAGCTATTGTTTGTTGTTACTTTAGTGAGAATAATTGTTTGATTCATTGTAAGCTGTAAGACAAATCAATGATGCAGTAGTACTAGACATTGCCTTTTTTTTTTTTCACTTGATCAATGCTATCTCTTAAATTTGTTTTGTTACTTAGGTTTCAACACAAACACAATGTCTCATAGCATTTGGCATCTATTCAAGCATTTAGGTTTCAAGGAAAACAATTGACTGAAAGTAAAACCATTTGGCACCGAATTCTGCATGATTGCAATACAATGATAAGATATGCATGCTTGGTCCCAAAAATAAAGTGAAATAAGAATGAAACTCAAAGCAGGTGAACTAGCAATACTAAAATGGTGCAGATGGCAATTTCTGATTGGCCAAGTAGTGTGTAATCAGCTGGAGAGACTGTTTGGGTGCAAAAGTTGGAACTTCATGACCTGCTCCTCTGATGGTTACAAACGTAAGCCCATCATACTCGACTCTCCAACCACCAACCTGTAAAATTTAACATAAAACAATTAGTTTTTATTTATTATTCTTATTATTTTTTAATTTTCACACATGAGGAAACATCATTGAAATAATAAAAGAAAAAGGACGCAACAAGAATTACCTGTTGATTGGTGTACCAGGGAGTCCAGTCTTCAATAATAGGTAATCCAAGCTTTCTCAATGAGTATCTAGTTGAAGTTACGGGTATTCTACCATCGGTGTCTCCACTGTAAGGAATAGACATGCCTTTAAGACTAAATATTTTGATCAAGACTAAAATAATTGTAGGATTATAAATAACATTACCATTACCTATAAATCCAAATGCGGAGACCCCCAGCCACGAGTTTTTTTATTGTAGAAAGCATCGATGCTGGTGAGTCATTCCAAACTTTGATCCTCTCGCTGTAAATAAAATACAAATTCATACCTCGAATTGTTACATGCATGATTGAAGGTGTGAGAATTGTCCATTTTTTGTTTTCAGGTATGACTATCATAGATTTATACAAAATTTATCACTTAATTTATATATATGATGAAATGGAGGACTTTTAGTTATTTAGAAATTTTTTAAAAAGATTTCCAATACATGAGAGGTTCTCTTATGAATGATAGCAAAGGAATTCTAAAAATAGAACCATTGTTTTAACTCAAACATACTTAAGGTTATTCTGAATGCTTTTAGACAAAATCTCATAGTTTCTCCAGTTTTATAATTTGTGCATAATTTGAGACAGAATCAGGAGAATCATTGAATAGCCTTCCGCGGTTCCATCTTTGCATATAAGGATGTATCATTAATAAAAACAGCTAAAGCCTAAAGCTCATTATTTAAGTCAAGTTAGGTGAAGTTACCTGCAAGGAGTCCAGGGGTAGGGGAGTTTGGTGACATTGGCATGCAATGCTTTTTGAACATCTGGCCTATTCAAATACTCTGTAGTGTATTCTGATGAACAAGGGTCATAACCTGCCGGTTTCTTGTGCCACCCATCCTATATGCAATGCAAAAACCAATTGCTATTATCGATTCTTTTGGCTCCACAATTGTTAGAATATAAATGATTAATAAATCAATCATTTCATATAAGCTTAAGAACCTTTCGGAATAAGTAATGATTTAATATAGTATCAGAGTCGAATGTCTTGAATTCGAACCTTGTCTCAATCAAATGAAAAACTATAATAAACACGAAAAAAGTCGTTGAGAACTTACAAATTTTGACAAGTAATGGGGAGCGACGGTGCCATGGAGAAAAGGGCGCGACCTTGTGCTGCTATTGCTATTACTCTCATTAATGCACGTAGGAGTGTACAAGCTATATATGTTAATAATTCCATACACTTGGAAGTACTCATTCATGGCCACATCGCAGCCGTCGGAAGGGCTTTCATCGCTAAAGTTGCATTTGCTCTTAATATCATGATACAAGCGGTTGGATATCACTGCATGGTCCCACGCATAATCGATCATTCCCGTCTGATCTGCCTCGTCATCTATTACGGCGTTCCCTATCTGCACCATACATTATCAGCCCCTGTTGCTGCCTACCTAGATATAAGATATCTCCTTTTCATTGCAATTAAGTATATATACTCACCATGAATCCTATGAAGTTTATATAATTTTCCTTGGACACATTCTTATTTTTCTCAAAAATGAGCTCCGAAAGTTGTGGAGCATAATGTCCTGAAACGTGCAGTAAATGGAATTAATATTAATTAATTAACATTATTTTTATTACTAATAAAAGCTAGGCAAAAGGATACTACCTGCATAGCTTTCTCCCGCAATGTAAAACTCATTGGACTTGAATTGTGGGAATCTTTGGAACCAGTTGATTAGGAAATGGTATGAGTCCTCGGCTAAGCATACAAATTCAGCAAAAGTCATGAGAAATGGAAGAAATTTAATAATAATAATATTGAGGGGAAACTTCAAAAAATTTCTATGAACTTTCACACGTTTTGAAATGACTCTCTAAAGTTTAAAAACTCTGTTAGAATTTAACAAAAAATCCTAACAGAGGCCGAGGGGGAATTGAAAATAAATTGCAAGTTCAATAATCTAAATTGAGAGTTTTTAAACTTTAAAAAATCATTTCAAAATGTATTGAAGTTTAAGAAGGTTTTCTGAAGTTTTTCCTAATAATAATATGCTGTTTTAATTAAAAGATATATAACATGGCATGGAAGTGGAATTACCCGTAACCATGTCGCCAAGTTCTTTGATATCACTACTAGTGTTGCTGTAGGAAAACCCGACTCCAAAAGGAGATTCGATAAACAATAAATTGGCCGCTGAAAAAAATAAAATAAAATAAAACAGTAACTGTAAAGCATATTAATTATTGGAAAATTAAAATAATATATATAGGCTACTTCAGAGAACTACTATATATAACCTTCGTTCCATGAATATGGGTTGAGCTTTAGCTTTGGTTGGCTGCTATTTTGAGGGAAGAAAGGCCCTAGCTCCTCTGCTTCTCCATACCCAACGGATGAACACCCGGGGCCTGAAAAAATTTTGCATATTAATTGAGAAAATATTGATATACTTTTCAAACCTGTAATTGTTTAAAACTTGCAGTTTCCTATGTATGTGTATAGTGTTTTACACCTACATGCTTGATTGTGTATGCAAAACTGCAAATACATATACTTAGAAATATGAATGCATTGTTAGAATAATAGTTAAATGATTAACTGATGATTTAACATGGTATCAAATCAGTGATATTGAATTCGAAATATTAACCCTACAGTTTACTCTTCAATTTTAATTAAAATATTCGATCTACGTGTTATCCAGTCCCACGTTAGAAATTTTCTATCAGTTTACACTTTTAGATAACATGATGCACACAATATGATTCTTGCACTCGCCATTGGGTAAATTAATAACTTTTGCTTAAAACTCCAAATTGTTATGGGAATTAAAGAGCATCTTGACCTTAATCTAAACACTCAAGACTCCATGAATGCGATGATTGAAAGGTATATCATTAGGTGTCTTGTGATTTGGGCTTCATTAGCTTTAAAAAGATGGTCCTTTTAGGATTAAGGGTTCATCTATCTATTGATTTTTTAATTTTTTTTTTAATAATGACTGATTTAAAGGTTAGTTAAAACTAACCATCAACATTGTTAAATAATTATAAAATAAAAACAACACTTTTCTATCTCAAAATTATGATAAAAGATATTTATACCAGCCCCTAGACAGCTGCCTAGCAATTGCAGGAAGATTTCTTTAATATGAAGGGTATATGGTAATGGGCCGCTATGGTCTATTTTGTTTTATTTTGTTTTTATTTATTTATTTTATTTTTTGAGGGAATGATGGCTATATAAGGTCTAAACCACTGACCTTTAAAATAGAAAATCATTTAGCCGTTACACATAAATTACGACCTTTACTTTTCGTCAACTGACAACCCAAAACCTACCCACCATTAGTACAAGCCCAGGTGTAAATCGTACGTGTGAGGGTTTTCAATCGTTATTTAACACCTTGATCGACCTAATTTTCTAATGCATGTTTTATTTTTTAATTTTGTTTTGTTTATTTTATATTAGATGATGTGAGGTATTTTAAGTGATTTTTTTTTAAGTAGTTGACATGAGAAGTCACTTAAAACACGTTACATCAGCCAATATAATATTAAATAATGAATATAAAGAGTAACATTACTTTTTTTAAAAAACGTACACAATTTATGAACAAGTAATATTATTTAGTAGATTGTTATACGTTTATCATAAAATTTGATGATGTGGCAAATTGGCAATGAACTCATCCCTTGGATCAACAACTTGTTAAAAAACAAACAAAGGCTGATTTTCATTATTACTCCTAATTATATGACAATTATATAACACTCTACTAATTAAAAAAACATTGCTCTTGCTCTTTATTGATTCTAAGAACCCAAAATTTTTACTATGAGTTGGAATGCTATAAACATTGCTCTTGCTCTTTATTGATTCTAAGAACCCAAAATTTTTACTATGAGTTGGAATGCTATAAACTATAGTATCATATAATTGGGTGTTAAAAGACAAACAAGTCACATATGATGGCCGTCCGAGACTCCATCTTCTTAATTAGAGTTCAAAAAATATGTATAAAAAACCAGCACAATTTCAAAACAACAATTTGACGACAAACAATGGTAATTGTTGAATAATATTAATTATTAATAATTAGCAAATATGGACAATGGATGATGAAAGAGAGGGTTTACCTAATTCGAACAAGAATATTACATAATAAAAATAAATGATCATTTCAAAAAATAAATAAGAATGATATGAGCTACATATAATTAATCTCTAATGATAATATTTTATTATTAAACAATGTTAGCAAACTTCATCTGAAGACACATATAATTGTTTTAAGAAATTAAATCTAGATCGTTGAAACAACACTAAGACAAATCTTATTAAAATTAGTCCCCCACTTTGTGCTTAGTGTGTCATAAAGAGAAATGTTATTTAACATTCTCAATCAAGTAACATTTTTTATTACATATGGATGTGAATGTGCCATATAAACAAAAATGCTAGGAAAATTGTGTGGTGAATGACCTTTGCTCAGTTCATGGCTTTGCTTCTCATATAATAATATATAGTATACATAACAAGAAAAATGGTTGGTGGAAAGTATATATAAAGGAATTTGATCAGTTTATTCTACCAAGTTAACCTTCTCATGCAACACGAGGGAGAAACAATTAACCAGAGGAATATAAATGTCAATAACTTTAAAAAGATTTAAAAAAAGAAAAAGAAAAAAGAAAGAGAAGATATTTTGTGATGGAATTAATATATACCTCCATTTAGCCAAAGTAGAAGAGGTTTTCTTTCTGGGGTTTGCGTTGCTTCGAAGAACCAGTAGAAGAGTGCTCTTCCATGGCTCTCATTGACCGTAACATATCCTGCATATTGCTTGAACTTCACCGGAGGCTGCCCGGGAAGTCCCTCCACTCTGTCTGCTTCTTGTTCCGCAAAACTTTCAATCCTACGGCTACGGCTACGCTCACACCTAGCGAAGCTCAAAGTAAGAAAAACACACACAAACAAATTCAGACAGAGCGGTGAGAGAGCCATTTGGACCACCTTTCGTTTCCTCTCTCTCAAACGCGAAGAAATACGCGCAGCACCATGTGGTTTAAATATATGGCGGTTGATGCCTTACATTTTTTTTTTTAAATAGAGAACATAATCTGTTTTGATTTGAGAGTTGTGGTATGATGCATGCTGGTGGCATAGAATTGATGGTTGATAGAATATCAAAATCAATGGATGTAATCTGAAGTGAGGGGTGTAGCATGCTCGAGCTCCTTTCTCTTTTCTATTGGCACGATGAAACTACAAAAACAACACAAAAAAAGAAACAAATTAAGTAGCTAGGGTTGACATTACCAATGGGAATATCAACAATCATAAATTAAGTGGGGTTCACATTACTAATGGGAACATCAACAATCATATGGAGGACGAAATGAAAATGCTTACTTTCTGGCAGGGGTGGCTCAACCCTTAGGCAGATTAGGCGGCCGCCTAAGGCCCCCAATTTAATAAGGCCCCCAATTAATAAATATTAATAAAGACTTATTACATAAAAAAAAAAAATATTTTTGGTCCTAATTATAGTTAATATTTTCTAATTAAGATCCTCAATTAATAAATATTGATGAAATCTTATTCCATTAAAAAAAAATATTTAAGGCCTACTATAGTCAATATTGTTTAATTAAGACTCAAAATTATAGTAAAATGTAAATAAGTAATTAATAGTGGCTTTTGTCCACACGTAATTAATTAATAATTATGGTAAATAAATAATTATAGTCAATATTCTCTAATTAAGGCCCTAAATTATTATTGGAGCCCAACGTTCACAATAAAATGGGAAAAAACAAAAATTAAATGTTAAGAATATGAAAAGTTTCTAAATATTTTTATTCAATTACGAACTTCTTTCTTTTATAAGTTTTAAGAAATTACAATCACTAGACGATGATATGATTTGCAAAAAAAAAGTCTTAATCTTGAAGGTTTTCTAAAACATGATATCTATTATGATATTAATGGTTTAGATTTATTTTTAGAATTAAAAATTTTTAAAAAAATTTTACAAATAGAAGAAAGTGTTCAAATTCACACATTAAATTATATAAAAAGACTTAATTTTTTTTCCAAATGCACGTATCGCTTATAAAATTTTATTGGCAATACCTATTACAGTTGTTTATGCAAAAAGAAGTTTTTCAAAATTAAAATTTATAAAATCCTACCTAAAATCAACAATGTTACAAGAAAAATTAAATGAATTAACCATAGTATCAATTGAAAATAAAATGTTAGAAAAACTTGAATATGTAATTTTGCATCACAAAAAGCAAGAAGAATGATTTTTAAAAATTTAATATTTAATTAATAATATTTATTTATTTTTAATTTTTTAAAAAAGCCTCATTTAAACTTCTCGCCTTAGGCCCCAAAATGTATCGAGCCAGCCCTGCTTTCTGGCCAAGTAAAAGCGGCTCATCTAGCAAGGTCATATGCAAACTAGTTGTCGTAGATAAACAATTTCAATTGGCAATCAAGCGGAAGCTCTTGGTGTAGCATGCTCATCACTATAATAAAATCATTGTACATAAACAATTCCAGTTGCCAATCAAGCAGAAGCTCTTGGTGTACGTAGCATCCTCTTATATATTGACTCGTTGGGTCAATTAATTTGTAAAAGTTTTTATGTACGTATCATTACGTACTCAAGGAAGATTGTCAACACAATTTTTTTAACTAATCTTATTAATCATGTTTTTTTAAGATAAATTACACGCGCGTTGACTTTTAATGAATCCAAATAACTTTTATTTCATCATTCTTTTAAAAAACTAATCTGTTCAAGTTAATGTGGTTCATTGGTAATCTCGTACTTAATTCCAGTGGGTCAAATCTCAACAACCATCTCTTTGAACATAAAAAGTGTTACTTTGTTGTAAGACCACTAGACGTTAATTAGTTTATAATCTAATTATTTATCTTTTACATATTTTATTGTTAGATTTCCAATTCAAATTATATTTTATACTTAGGCAGATTCTACATTACTTCATGCTGCCTCGATTTAAGACATGCACGTACACCCCATTCTCCAAATTATATATTTTCTTTCTCTCATGCAGTGATTCTAAGATCTCTTATCTATATTATTTCTATCAAATTTTTATATTTTAAATCTACCCTATTTGAATCTACTCATTCCGAACAAAGTCTTTACATATTCTAATGTCAAAGGATTTATTTTATTAATAAGTGGTATTTTAAAATTAATGTTGTCCCTGCATGATCGGTTTAACTATATTCAAATAAGGGTGTACAACCAGTTGCGGTTGCGGTTATTCTTTACAAGTCAACTAATTTTGGAATGAAAAATTTTAGGGTTATTTTTGGATGCTTGTTTGTCATTCTTATTTTGGATGCTTGTTTGTTGAATTGCTTGGATATGGGGTCATTTACTATGTATGAAAAGTAGAATAGCAGATGACATCATAATACCTACAGATATTGGAAGTCTGTACTCCATAGCATTTCAGCCAAGAACAGAGCTCTCTGTGAAATTCAGGGCTTTAGTTTGGGTCTTGCACTTTTCTTTTTGATAGTCAGTTAAATGATTTTTTTGTTGGTTTGCATATGAAGAAAATGTACATAGGGATGTACCTATGCTTTTAATATCAATAACTGTAGGAGCAAGCAACTCATCTTTTTTTTTTTTTTTTGTTTTGTTTTGTTTTGTTTTGTTTTGTTTTAATTAAATGGGGTAAAAAGGTTATAGGGAAGAATCTTTCCCACTTCTGATCCGAATAGACAAAAAGATATGAGATCCTGTTGCAACTCATCATTTCTCTTTCAATAATGATGCAGACTTGCTAAATTTGCTTCATTTGTACCAATTCTAGTTGCTTAAGTAATTTTTGTATTTTTAATTCTTCTACTGGTTTTTTTTTTTTTCTTTTTTTATGAGGGGCGTTATTTATGTACTTTTTATATGCAGGACAGCCCACTAGCACTTGCTCACTAACTCAATACCAAGATTTTAATCTGTACTTAGTGGTTGTCAAAAAATCACATTCTGCTTCTTGAAAAAAACTTATCTTCTTTTTCCTTTGTTGGCCAATTTCATAGCCTTCTTTGAACCACGAGGAAACAAGACTAGCAGTTGCCTGCAGTGAGAGGGCCTTCCTTTTGACCTTGGATGGATCTTGCCACACTCCTATTGCTGGATATGCTTCCAAAGATGAAGATGGTAATTGCATATTTAAAGGGTTGGTAGCTTCTCCAGATGGAACCCGCGGTATGAAC
Source organism: Betula pendula (assembly GCA_900184695.1). NCBI lineage: Eukaryota > Viridiplantae > Streptophyta > Magnoliopsida > Fagales > Betulaceae > Betula > Betula pendula. The sequence continues at coordinate 456,490 of FXXK01001061.1, forward strand.
ATCTTTGCTCAGCAAGGATAATTCACTCATTCTTATTTAGCTGCATCTCCATTTTAGGAGTGATTATCTTTTTTTTTTTTTTTTCCTCTGTCTACTTTAGTGCTTGAAACTTCTAGAAAAGGCCTATATGCTATTGAAGATATGGTTATGAATTATGATGCAAGATAAGAAAAGAAATATTCAGTCTTTAAATTTATTTAGGCTTTATTAATTATTGAGGTTATTAGTATTTTTAAGAGTTGTATTATTTTATAATTAGAAAACATCTATTTTTCATTAATCATCATTTGTCTCGTAAGAATACAAAAGAATACTAAAATAGATTCTAACAAAAATCCTAACCCTAAATTGACTAACTTTGAGCTAAGCCTGTTATTAAATTATAAAATAATACAACTCTTAAAAATACTAATGACCTCAATAATCAATAAAGCCTAAATAAATCTAAAGACCGAATATTTCTTTTTTTATCCTGCATCAGGTTATGATGGGAAAGGATGCTGGCAAGGAGCTTCTTTCACGGGCTGGTCCTGGCTTTTTTGATTGTTAAAGTAGTATAACTGTAGAGGAAGGAAAGTGAGTGAAATCAAGCATGTTTTACTCTTAGGTGATTGCTTCCAAAGAGTTGATTCATCCTTGGAGCTATTGTTTGTTGTTACTTTAGTAAGAATAATTGTTTGATTCATTGTAAGCTGTAAGACAAATCAATGATGCAGTAGTACTAGACATTGCCTTTTTTTTTTTACTTTATCAATGCTATCTCTTAAATTTGTTTTGTTACTTAGGTTTCAACACAAACACAATAATGTCTCATATATAGCATTTGGCATCTATTCAAGCATTTAGGTTTCAAGGAAAACAATTGACTGAAAGTAAAAACCATTTGGCACCGAATTCTGCATGATTGCAATACAATGATAAGATATGCATGCTTGGTCCCAAAAATAAAGTGAAATAAGAATGAAACTCAAAGCAGGTGAACTAGCAATACTAAAATGGTGCAGATGGCAATTTCTGATTGGCCAAGTAGTGTGTAATCAGCTGGAGAGACTGTTTGGGTGCAAAAGTTGGGACTTCATGACCTGCTCCTCTGATGGTTACAAACGTAAGCCCATCATACTCGACTCTCCAACCACCAACCTGTAAAATTCAACATAAAACAATTTGTTTTTATTTATTATTATTTTTAAAATTTTCACACATGAGAAACATCATTGAAATAATAAAGGAAAAAGGAAGCAACAAGAATTACCTGTTGATTGTTGTACCAGGGAATCCAGTCTTCAATAATAGGTAATCCAAGCTTTCTCAATGCGTATCTAGTTGAAGTTACGGGTACTCTACCATCGGTGTCTCCACTGTAAGGGATAGACATGCATTTTAGACAAAATAATTTTGATTAAGACTAAATAATTGTAGAATTATAAATAGATAAATGATTGTTTTTATTCTTTTACTCATTACCTATAAATCCAAATGCGGAGACCCCCGGCCACAAGTTTTTTTATTGTAGAAAGCATTGATGCTGGTGAGTCATTCCAAACTTTGATCCTCTCGCTGTAAATAAAATACAAATTCATACCTCGAATTATCACATGCATGATTGATGGCGTGAGAATTGTTCATTTTTTGTTTTCGGGTATGACTATCATAGATTTATACAAAATTTCTCTCTCTCTCTCTCTCTCTCTCTCTCTCTCTCTCTCTCTCTCTATATATATGATGAAATGGAGGACTTATAGTTATTTAGAAATTTTAAAGTTTCCAATACATGAGAGGTTCTCTTATGAATGATAGCAAAGGAATTCTAAAATTAGAACCATTCTTTTAACTCAAACATAATTAAGGTTATTACGAATACTTTCAGACAGAACCCCATAGTTTCTCCGATTTTAAAATTTGTGTATAATTTGAGACAGAATTAGAAAAACCGTTGGATGGCCCTCCTCGAGGTCCATCTTTGCATACAAGGATGTATGATTAATAAAAACAGCTAAAGCCTAAAGCTCATTAATTATTTTAAGTCAATTTGTTGGGTGAAATTACCTGCAATGAGTCCAGCGGTAGGGGAGTTTGGTGACATTGGCATGCAATGCTTCTTGAACATCTGGCCTATTCAAATACTCTGCAGTATATTCTGATGCACAAGGGTCATAACCTGCCGGTTTCATATGCCACCCATCCTATATAAAATGCAAAAACCAATTGTTATTATCGATTTTTTTGGCTCCACAATTGTTAAAATATAAATTTAATAATTAAATCAACTATTTCATATAAGCTTAAAAACTTTTCGAGACAAATAATAATTTAACATAATATCATAGTTGAAGGTCTTAATCGGTTCAAACATTGTTTCACTATAATTAACACAAAAATGGTTATTGAGAACTTACAAATTTGGACAAGAAATGGGGAGCGACGCCTTGGATAAAAGGGCGCCGCCTTGTGGTGCTGCTGTTGCTATTACTCTCATCATTAGAACACGTAGGAGTGTACAAGCTATACATGTCAATAATTCTAAACACTTGGAAGAATTCATTGATGGCCACATCACAGTTGCGGGAAGGGCGTTCATCGCTGAAGTTGCATTTGCTCTTAATATCATAATACAAGCGGTCGGATATCACTGCATGGTCCCACGCATAATCGATCATTCCTGTTTGATCTGTCTCATCATCTATGGCGGCATTTCCTATCTGCACTATACATCATCAGCCCCGGTTGCTGCATGCCTACCTAGATATCTCCTTTTTGTTGCAATTGCATGTATATATACAATAATATACTCACCATGAATCCTATGAAGTTTATATAATTTTCCTTGGACACATTCTTATTTTTCTCAAAAATGAGCTCCGAAAGTTGTGGAGCATAATGTCCTGAAACGTGCAGTAAATGGAATTAATATCAATTAATTAACATTATTCTTTTTACTATTAAAAGCTAGGCAAAAGGATACTACCTGCGTAGCTTTCTCCCGCAATGTAAAACTCATGGGACTTGAATTGTGGGAATCTTTGGAACCAGTTGATTAGGAAATGGTACGAGTCCTCGGCTAAGCATACAAATTCAGCAAAAGTCATGAGAAATGGGAGAAATTTAATAATAATAATAATAAAAGGAAATTTCATAAAAGTTCCGTGAACTTTCACGCGTTTTGAAATGACTCTTTAAAGTTTAAACACTCTCAATTTAGTGTTTTTTTTTTTTTCTTTTTAATTTCACTCCGTTAGGATTTTCTGTTAAATTCTGAAAATACATTTTTTTAAAAAAAAAAAAATTATATATATACAAAAAATTTCAAAGATTCAGGCATGAGTATTTTTGCGAATTTTGTTAAATTCTCATCAACGCCTAAATGTTTGCAATTTTTTTATTTTTTATTTTCTTAAAAAAATGAGGAGTATTTTAGAAATTTTGGTACTCATTTATTAGGATTTAAAGAAAAATCTGTATAGATAGGAGAAATTGAAAATAAATTAGAAGTTCAATAGTCTAAATTAAAAGATTTTAAATTTTAAAAAGTTATTTCAAAACGCGTCGAAGTTTAAGAGGATTTTCTTAAGTTTCTCGTAATAATATACTATTTTAATTAAAGGATATAATTAAGGACAGAAATTTCCTACAAACTGGTTTGTAGGAAATTCCTACAAACCAGCTTGTAAAAATGACGTGTGTCCTTTAAACATGTGAAAAACACATGTTTTATTATTAATGTTATTAAATTTCAGATGTTTTATCATTAATGCTATTAAATTAGCATATAAGAAGCACATGTTAATAATAAAATATGTGCTTCTCACATGCTTAAAGGACACATGTCACTTTTACAAGTTAGTTTGTAGGAATTTTCTACAAACCAGTTTGTAGAAAATTTCTGTCCTATAATTAACATGGCATGGAAGTGGAATTACCCGTAACTATGTCGCCAAGTTCTTTGACATCACTACTAGTGTTGCTGTAGGAAAACCCGACTCCAAAAGGAGATTCGATAAACAATAAATTGGCCGCTGAAAAAAATTAAAAAATAAAACAGTAACTGTAAAGCATATTAATTAATGGAAAATTAAAATAATATATATAGGCTACTTCAGAGAACTTCTATAACCTTTGTTCCATGAATATGGGTTGAGCTTTAACTTTGGTTGGCTGCTATTTTGAGGGAAGAAAGGCCCTAGCTCCTCTGCTTCTCCATACCCAACGGATGAGCATCCGGGGCCTGAAAAATTTTTCCATATTAATTGAGAAAATGTTGGTATACTTTTCAAACCTGTAAAAGCATTTTTATCTGGCTTTCTACTTTTATTTTTAAAATAGAGAGTAAAATTAGTTTTTCCTACTTTAAAGAGTCACTTTTGTCTAAACACTTACATCCGGTTCCCTAAACTAGGGATTCACTTTGACTTTTTCATTTAAATATTAATATTTTAAGAATTTTTTTATTCTTTCTCCAATAAATAAAATTGAAAAAATAAAAAAGTTGAAGAGAAAAATTAATATTTTATATTTTTTGCTCCCTATTTTTTTTTCTCAAAGTAAGGAGTCAGATGAGAGCAATAAAATGATCTAAAATCCATTGTGGCTCTTTAAAATAGGAAAATTCCTAGAATAAAAAACTGGATGAGAATGCTCTAATTGTTTAAAACTTGCAGTTTCCTATGTACATGTATAGTGTTTTACACATATATGCTTGCTTGTGTATGCAAAACTGCAAATACATATACTTAGAAATATGAATGCATTGTTAGAATAATAGTTAAATGATTAACTGGTGATTTAACATTATATCAAAATAATCGTCTTGAATTTGAACATTAATCTTACAGTTTACTTTCAAATTTTAATTAAAATATTTGATTCACGTTCAAATTTTTTTACCAATTTACACTTTTAAGATAATTAGTAGTTTAAGATATTTATATATATATAACATGATCGATGTCATGATCACAGAATGTGATTCTTACACTCGCCATTGGATAAATTAATAGCTTTTGCTTAAAACTCCAAATTGTTATGGGAATTAAAGAGCATCTTGACCTTAATCTAAACACTCAAGACTCGAGGAATGCGACGATTGAAAGGTATATCATTAGGTTTCTTGTGATTTGGGCTTCATTAGCTTTAAAAAGATGGTCTTTTTAGGATTAAGGGTTGATTTATCTATTGATTTTTTTTTTTTTAATAATGACTAATTTAAAGATTAATTAAAACTTTCGAATAAAAACAACACTTTTCTTATCTCAAAATTATGATAAAAGATATTTATACCAGCAGTTAGACAGCTGGCTAACAATTATGATAAAAGATGAAGGGTATATGGTAAAGGCTATGGTCTATTTTGTTTTTTTGTTTTTTTGTTTTTTTTTAATTTTTTTATTCCGGGGGAATGATGGCCGTATAAGGTCTAATGACAACCCGTTACACATAAAGTACTACGTTTACTTTTCGTCAACTGACAACCCAAAACCTACCCACCATTAGTACAAGCCCGTGATCGTTATTTAACAGCTTGATCGACCTAATTTTCAAATGCACGTTTTATTTTTTTTATTTTTATTTTTTTGTTTGTAATGTTATTTTTTACATTAATTTTATATTAAGTAATATAAAATATTTTAAATGACGTTTTAATTTCTTTTTAAATGATTAACATAATAAGTCACTTAAAATACGTTACGTCAACTGATATAAAATATATGTAAAGATTAATATTACTTTTTTTTTTTCATATGTACATAATTTATATACAAGTAATATTATTTAATAAATTGCTATACAATTATTATAAAATTTAATGATGTGACTATAAAATTCATTCCTTAAATCAACAAAATTGTTAAAAAACACCAAAAAAAAAAAAAAATTAATTTTCATTATCACTCTAAATTATAAAACAGTCATATAATACTTTATTAAAAAGTATTACTCTTACTCTTTGTGGATTCTAAAACCCACAAAATTTACTAAGGATTACTATCTTTTCATATAATTGGGTGTTAAAAGACAAAGAAGTCACGTCGTATGATTGCAGTCCGATGGACTTGTTTGAATTCATCATCGTCATAATTATGATAGTGTAATTCAAGAGTACCATCATTGAAGGGTTTGCTAATTACTTTTTTGTAGATATGGAAATTACGTACGTATAACTCTCATAAGTGCCTATGCTTCATTGTATCTAGCTATGCCATGTTCTGTGAAGTAAATTAAGCTACTTTATATATCTCTGTGTGGCGTATATATTCTTGGGATAAGATCTGTTCTTATCCATGTTATGTGAAGTAAAAGAACTAAGGCTATATATTATTATATATATATATGTGGTGTATATATATTGTTGGGATATATAAGATATGTGCTTATTATATTTTGTATTTGAACTTAATTAACTACGTAGATTGATTAATTGAACATTTCCTTCGAGATAGACTTTACTTTAAAAAATATGTATAAAAAAGGCCAGCACAATTTCAAAACAACAATTTGACGACAAACAATGATAATTGTTGAATAATTATTAATAATTAGCTAATACGGACAACGGATGATGAAAGAGAGGGTTTATACTTAATTCGAACAAGAATATTACATAATAAAAATGAATGATCATTTCAAAAAAAAAAAAATAGAAAGGAATAATATGAGCTACATATAATCAATCTCTAATGATAATATTTAATTGTTAAACAATGTTAGCAAACTTCATATGATCGAATACACATAATTGTTTTAAGAAACTAAATTTGGACCATTAAAATTAAACAATACGAAAGCCAAATCCTATCAAAACTAGTCCTCCACTCTGCGCTTAATGTGTGGTAAAGAGAAATGTTAAGAAAATGGTATGGTAAATGACCTTTGCTCAATTCATATCTTCGCTTCTCATATAATTATATAATACATAACAAAATGGTTGGTGGAAAGTATAAAGGAATTTGATCAGTTTATTCTACCAAGTTAACTTTCTCATGCAACACGAGGGAGAAACAATTAACCAGAGGTCCAGAGGAATATCAGGGTACGTGATTCCATATATATATATATATGTCAATAACTTCAGAAAGAAAAAAAAAAAGAAAAAAAGAAAGAGAAGATATATTGTGATGGAATTAATATATACCTCCATTTAGCCAAAGTAGAAGAGGTTTTGTTTGTGGCGTTTGCGTTGCTTCGAAGAACCAGTAAAAGATTGCTCTTCCATGACTCTCATTGACCGTAACATATCCTGCATATTGCTTGAACTTCACCGGAGGCTGCCCGGGAAGTCTCTCCACTCTGTCTGCTTCTTGTTCCGCAAAATTAGTTTCAATCCTACGGCTACGCTCACACCTAGCTAAGCTCAAAGTAAGCAAAACACACACAAACAAATTCAGTCGACAGAGCGGTGAGAGAGCCATTAGGACCACCTATCTTTTCCTCTCTCTCAAACGCGCCCAAATACACGCAGCACCATGTCGTTTAAATATATGGCGGTTGGTGCCTTTTGTTTAATACAAAAAGGTCACTCTAATTTTTTTTTCCTAAAGCTGTGGAATTATCTCTTTTTCTTTTTCTTTTTTTTTTTCTCGGAAGCTAGTATACTTCGAGAGTGGTATTGTTGCTTCCAGTCAAAATAAAGGCCACGTTTGGACTTTTAAAAATCATAACGGGGCGTGGCCTGCCCTCCGCAATTTTTAAAATTCCTTAAAAAAAAAAAAGCAAAAAATGCTTCTAAATTTTATGTTTTTATAAGTTGAATTCCTTAAATTTAAAGACATATGTGAATTTAATAGTCATTTAACCTAATTTATAATAAAACTTTTTTTTTTCTACCGTCGGAGGGACAAATTTGAACTTTCATGCTTCCTTTTGATTAGACATTAAAAAAAAAACCCACAACTACAAAGAGAGACTTTTCACAACTCCTAAATGTACGTGAGTGGCCCTATTTGATTCTTGGAGTTATTAAAAGGACGAGATCTGCGGTCCAGTCCATTTCTTGGCATTGAAACCTTTGAAACATCCACACCTTAATGTTATGAATCAAAGGACGAGGTCTGCGGTCCACTCAATTGCTTGGCATATATTGAAACCTTTGAAACACACCTAATGTTATGAATTGTAATATGTACTTCAACCTTGTTATTTATTACTATAGGTGCAACAGCTTCATGTGCTAGCACGCTTGGTCGTTGCTTGTTTTGCAGACAAGTAAAAATTTGTTTATGACAAACTAAAAACTCCTCAAAACTTATTGCCATCTCGGCCTCATTGACTTCAGCATTCATTGCCATTTGTGCGGCTCAACATTCTTTGGGAAAATTTTGAGAAGTGTTTTGAGTTTGGAGTTTTGAAGAGAGTTTTGGAAAGTGTAAAAATTAAAAATGGATTTGACAGGAAACACGTTTGAAAAATGAGTTGTATGTGAAGTCCACAACGGAAAAGTTGTTTGGTGAAATTTTGGAGTGTAATTTTGAAACAAAAAATTGGTAATATTTTTTAAAAAATAATAGAAAAAAATAGTGTAAAAAAAAAAAAATGTCGCCACTGTAGCGGCGATTTGGTGACCGCCGCCGGCCACCAAATGACTCATGCAACAATTGTGACCGCTAAAGATGTAGGCGTCAAATTTGTCTTAGTGCCACTGCAGGGCTGCCACATGGTGGCCACTGGCCACCATTGTGACATGCGACAGCACCACCATAGCAGCTTCTAATTTTTTTCTGTAGCTTTTTTGCATTTTGTATTTATTTATTAATAGTAGGGATCACATGTAAAAATATTTTTAGTTAACTGATATTTCATAAGAACTTTCAACGTCTAGAAATGAAAAGGGTTTTAAAGAAGTTTGCCAAAATATGCCTTTTATGGAAATTTAATAACAAGGAAATTATTTATGTTACCAAAGGGTTTCACTCTATTGTTAGCAAACTAACCTGCGACATTACTCAATATTTTAGTAACAATGTAATTTATGTATAACATTTGAGATTTTTTTTTTTACCAAATACAAATTAAAATATCTGGTTTTTTTTTTTTTTTTTCTTTCTTGATGAATGAGTTCTTTTGTCCAAGGGGAGGAGAGGACATCTTTTTTTTTTTTTGGTGTATGGTTCTAAATTTCGGCTAAGATCTTTTCATGATCAAGAGTGAATCTTCTCATTGGGAGGTTCTAGTAAAAACTTTGGTCGCCCTATCCCATCTTATCTTTTTTAAGCTTTTGGTCATGCTTTTATAATTGTCAAGAGTTGCACTATCCCTTTCTTTAGACGAATAAAAGAAAAACTTTTTCCTCATTTGGTAATATTTTATAAAATTATGTTTTTTTTTTTTTTTTTTTTTCTCTAAGCAAATGGGGAAAAGGGCTACAAGGTTGGATATTTCCCACTTTTGATCCTGAGGGATGAGAGTATGGGAGATCCATTGGGAATGCTTCCAAAAATAAGATTGGAAGCGGCCCATTTAGCTACAACATGTGCTCTAAAGTTAGCACATCTAGAAACTTTCGAAGCATTCCAGTTATGAAAGGAGGACAAAGCTAAACATACATAAGAAATACAGTTTGCAAAAGTCCAAGAAGAAAAGAGCTTGGGATTTTTAACAGCCAAAATAACCAATAAAGCATCACCCTCCAACTGGAATTGAGAGCACCCCAAAGAAGAGGCCAAAAGAGCAGCAGAGGCTTCACCGACTAAGGCGTCAGTAGAATGTAATTTTTTAGAGGCGGCCAAGAGAACGTTGCCATGCTCATCACTGATCACTGCAGCTGCAACCGCAAAAGAGTCCCTGACTGCAACATCAAAATTCCCTTTTAAAAAGCCAGCACAGGGAGGAAGCCACAGGGAGGGCAAAGCGGCTTCACGAAAACATTTTTATGTTTTCAAAATCATTAACAAATAATTCAAAGGACAAAACACTTTTCAAAATATTTTTTAAAACACAACACTTTTTAAAAATCTTTTCACACCTTCTTATTAAAATATTTTGAAAAACAAGTGCTTAAGTTTTCAAGTGTATAGGGATTAACTTACTACTTAAAAAACATATTAAAAAAAAAAAAGATTAGAGAGAGATGGCTGCATGGCTGTCTCCAATGGTAGAAGTTGGGTGGCCCGTGGTCACCTATGACATGAGTAATGCCACATAAGTAGTTTTGCTATGTCACATGCTACACTTTTTCTTTTTCTTTTTTAAATACAAGATAAAAAAAAAATCAGAGAAAAAAAAAAAAACAAATGGGGAGGGGGTGGCAGCAACCCCAATAATACAGAATGCTTGCGTAGCCACTATCTACAACGCGTTGGCTTCCAATGGAAGGGGTGGCTCATGCATGCGACAACCCCCATCCGGGGTGGTGGTGGTATGGTGTTATTGTGATCACCTCCTCTGACTTAAGGTTGGCTTGCGTAGCCATCCGTTGCCATAGCGGTGGCCGTGCGAACTCCCTTGATTTTGGGATAACCACGCAAGACTCTTTTCCTTTTCTCACTCTCGCATTAAAGATTCTTAATATAGAATTCATGTTGCCAGCCACCCTAGCTATAATAGGGTTTGTACAGAGTTAGGTAAGCGACATAAATATTAGTTCCAATATGCTTAAGACTTTTTAGTTATTTCATAACTCCACCTAAATTCTTATTAAATATAATTTATTACATTAGAAAATTGTAATTGCAGTCTAAGTTTTGTGCAATAGCAACAGGACTGATGACTTGTAATTGGTAGAGACATAAGTTGCTCGCATATAACATATTAGTCATCTTTGCCACCAAAATGTCTTGTCAACGTACAAAGACAATCCGGCCAAACGATTGTGAGAAACCAATCGTACCCATTCGATTTATCCATCAGTACTACTTGGTTTATAAGGTTCATTTTTCCACGTAGTTCGTCGTTCGGTCACTAATCCGTTTAATCTCAATATCATCATCAATATTAAACTAACTCTAATAAAAGAGAGTGTTGAACCGATGAACTTAATTTGCTCGATCATGTGATGTGATTCCTAGCAAGTATGATAATATCCTTTGGAATAACATCAATTGATTATTGTTAGATTTTTTTCATTTAAATATATAAGTTTTCTCTCCTAATTGAAATTTTTAACTTTCTCTCTAGCTATTTAAGTATTTCATTTTGTCCCACATTAAGAACTTTTTGTGCTTTATAAGAGATTGTCTTTCACCAAGTGTAAATTGGCTTTAAAGTAGCTAGACACGTACTAGTAGCAGATGTCACCCTTTGCGCTGGCCGTAAGCAAATTTTTCTCATCTTCTACTGTACGTTACACATTTCTTGTTCAAATTGAGAGGCAATATGATTCCCATTTTGTATTATGCACTACTTTGTTCTAATTCCGAAAATCAGGTACTTTTCCAAAGCATTGTACGTTGAGGAATAGTCCCACATCGCCTGTGGATAAGATCTTTGGCATGTTTATAAGAGTGGGCAATCATCTCCTATAAAGCCGATTTTATGGGATAAATTAGATCCACGAATTTCTTCATGGTATCAGAGCCTACCACAAGAACGAACGAGTCCGCATTACTTACCCCGTGACAACGACCAGAAAAAGATTTTGGACATGTTTATAAGAGTGGACAATCCTCTCATGTCAAGCCAAACTGCAACTACTATACGTATACCTTGACTACAAATTTAACGAATGACGCGGTCTAGTCCAAGGAAACATCGCTTATTGATGAATTGCTTTCGAAGAAAAAAACCGTACATGAGGAATACATATAATTAAAATTGTGCACATGGCAATTTCTTATTGTCGAGGAAGTGCTCAACCAGCTGGAGGGCCCGCTTGGGTGCAAACATAGGAACCTCGTGGCCGGCACCTCGTATATATAGTCACAAACGTAAGCCCCTCGTACAGAGTTGTCCACCCGGCAACCTATAAAATTCCGATCCAACAAATTAATTATTCATTTTAACTGATCATGAGAATTAATATATATATATATATATATATATATATATAGAACACTTCAACAGATCGACAAACAACAACTACGTAACTGTTGGCCGCTGTACCAAGGAGA
>FXXK01001061.1:475536-498220 GCA_900184695.1 Betula pendula
AAATACTTGAAAAAGACTTTATACGTATTACAGAAATTTGAATCAATCATAAACATTAAAAAATGGGTTTTTTTTTTTTAAGGTGAAAAATGGGGGCTGATATAAAGAAAATGGTAAATATAAACATAAGCCTAGGCTGAAATGAACAGTATTTCAGTTCAGGCACATGAACAGTATTTCATGGGCTCCAAGAATTAAAAAATTAATTTTTAATTAGCCTGAGTTGAAGCCAATCACTGCTCTAAAGAAAAAAACTAAAGATATTTTTATGCTTGGACTGAATAAACAGTAATTTGACTTAGGTGTAATTTTGTGATTTTGTGAATTTCATTATTAAAAAAATAATTTTTTTTCTTTTAATTCCATAGCGTCTGGACTAAATTACTCTTCATTCAATGCATGCATCACTGCTCTCGGAAGGGAGTTATTTTTTATCTTCAAATTTTGGTATCGAGTTTCAGCACGTGGATCTGCACACAAGGTTGGCGTGCTTTGCCTCTTCTTGTTCCTTTGGTAGTCAATTTCTCCAAGCCGTCACAGACAAGAGTGCTTTCGGACCTCAGTTCACAATGGCTTTTCTATTCCACAAATTTCAAGAGGTATCTCTCTCTCTCTCTCTAGAACAGGATTTTTTTCTTTCACTGGAACGATTATTCTCTGTTTCTCAAGGGTTTTCCTTTCAAAATAACAATCTTTGGGGCCGTTTGTTTGCCCAATGCAAGGGAGTGAACAAGAGAATATGCAAAAAAAAAAAATCAATTTTAGATTTTCCATTTGTTGGGCCTCATGGTACCAAGAAGCTCTACTCAACTGAGCCTAATATTTGACTCTTATAGAACTAATTGAGCTGAGTTTCTGATCTTTATGCAAACCCACAATAACAATAGACATAAGCTTAATTTTTTCTTTAATTTTGCATTTGTTTCTTCTTTTCTCTCAGCAACCAAAAAAGGGTTAAGCTTTATATTCGTGAACTTTTTTTTTTTTTCTTTTCAAATTCTGGGTAGTCCTCAATGAAATTGTAGGTGGAGACAAAAATGTGTGGGAGGGTTTGAAGAATTTTTGAAAATTAACAAAGATACCCATTAAAAACGCATAAATGATTTTACACTTCACACTAAGAAAGATGGAAGGATGGAATCGGTGGTAGGGAAGGAAAGCCCAGGTGAAACAGGGCAGCTGACAGTAGAGTAAGACAGTAAGCTGGTAGGCAGCCGACCAGCACACAAAAAAAAAAAAAGAAAAGAAAAGAAACAAAGAACGATATTGCACCTCCCCTTGAGAAGGACCAGGTAGCATTGGGGAAAAAGGGAAATTTTTATTTTGAAAAGTGACAATGAATAAGTTAGAAGTTTTATGGTATTGCTAGGATGAAGCCTCGTGTAGTGACGAGGGGCAAGAAGAAGATCAGAATAATTATCCTAGCCTCATTGCAAAGGATAATTTGACAAAGGAGAAAAAGACAGAAACTTCTTAGGACAAAAATTCGTGAAATGTAGATGGCAAGAGGCAAAGTAGCCTTTAGGGTTTCACTTAGGTAACCCCCTAGCCTAGAGGTTTTCATTTTGGTAGGCTTTAACTTTAAGCTTACATTGTCTCTTGGGCTGCGAGGGTTGGTGCTTTTAGTTTGTAGAGCATAAGGATAGCTTCTCTTCTGTGCATTAGGGTTAAACTTCTAATACTTGTCTTGAGCTTTGTTGCATAAGAAGCTTATGTCAAACATGAATCTAAAAGGAGGAGTTATTGATAGAGTGGATATGTCAAATAGGAGTGAAATGATATTGATATGGATCAGAGATTGTATTATCCTATGATCTCATATGTAATGGACCATCCAGGTTGTCTGAAAATTTGTGGTCATGTAGGATCGAACCAGGATTCAAGAATCAGTTTGGGGAATTTTAGGATCCAATTGTTGGATCATATCAGGGGAACAGCAAGAATATGAGGAACTTTAGATCCTGCATCAACCTTTTGAAACTATCTAGCATAAATAATATTTGCAAATTGTGGCCATATTAAAAGGTACCCTTGGACATGAGAAAATTTGTTGCAAAGGAGATGGTGGATACCTCGAATACAAGTTGTAAATTGTAATGGGTATGAGTAAAAGCGGCTTATTTGCTAACATGTGCTTAGTTAGAGTATAATGCATTGTATCAGAAGGTTGATGGAACTTGTAGGACACTATGCTTTGGGACGGAGTAGGAGGTTGGGAATGTATATGATTTCAACAAAAGGGAAGAAGGATTTACATTTCATCACCTTAGGCTTTAACATCCTCGTGTATTGCCTGTTTGATTAATTTATTTCTTTTTTCTTTCATTAATTCCTAGTTTCCCTTCTCCTTTATTAGTGTTTTTTTTTTTTTTTTTTGGTTCTTTTAACTCACTATTTTAATTTTATATTTGCTTGATGAGGAATTTGAAACTAATTTCTCCAATATGTATTTGAGAATATTTGCATACACATGTTGAATTAAATCTACTAATGAATAAATTCCATCAAAAGGATTTCTTGTTAATATTTGATCCAATCAATGACCCTAAAGAGCAGATCTTTGAGGTCAGATGATCCAATAAGGGACATTTTACACTTGGAGTTCGTGGTGGAATTCAATGATTGATATATTCCCCAACAAGCTAATTGACCAATAATATAAATGAATAAATGTGATAGTATTTTCAGTCGTTTTATACAGTATCCTTTCTTGTTTGTAAATGATATTCCCAGGCTGTGAAAACTCTTGCAAAAAATCCTATGTTTACCAAGGATCCAAGACAACTTCAGTTTGAAGCAGATGTAAATCGGTTGTTTCTTTATACCAGGTCAGTATCACTTTGTTATCTGAATTAATAATTTTTGCCTCTAAACACTAACTGTATGTGGCTAGTCTCAGTCACACTGCTGTTTGTTCTTGTGCAAAGATAGGTGCCAAACTAGTAGTGCAGACCATCTGATTGGTTAATAGACCTCTTGGATGGATTCTTTCCCCAATATTGTTGATAATCATGCTTGCCTTTTGAAGTATGAACCGTTATGAAATTGAGCTGTGCTTGCAACTTCAATCAATTGGTATAAAATTATGCATCAGATCTCTTTGTCAACTCAAGTCACAACCAGTTAGAATCTGCTGCATATATATTTTCTTTTAATCATGACATAATTTCTGTTAAACTATATTGCGCCAGAATTGATATTGTTTTTAATCTTTAGGTTGTTCTTGTAGCAGCTTTAATTGTTGAACCAGAAACCCTCCTGAGATCGGAGAACATACCTTAGACCAGCTAACCAAATGAAATTTGAACTCTTTACCAATATCACCCTACTAAAAGTCTCGCTACAACTTCTCTATGTTGCTGCAACATCAACCAGAAGGGGAAAAAGAGACATGAAGTAGTTAGATAAAGTATTTATCAAGGTCACCCTCCCACTCTTAGACAAATACCTCATCTTCCATCGAGCCAAACGACGATCTATTTTCTCAATAATGCCATCCCATATAGATTTGGCTTTAAAAGAAGTTCCCAGTGGAAGGCCTAGATATTTCATAGGTAGAGAAGAGACCCTACAGTCCAAAATGGCAACCAAACCTTCCACATTATTGACGTTGCCGATGGGAGACTAACTCTGATTTAGCCAGATTAATCTTCAAACCTGAGACCATTTCAAAGCATAAAGAACAAACAACACAAATTTCGAAGATGATTTGCATTTGCCGGCAAAAGATCAAAATTTTGTCTACAAACAAGAGGCGGGAGATCTTGAAGGCACCAACATTCGAAGACCAAACCAAAAGACCTGATAATAGACCTCCTATAATCATTGTTAGAAATCATTCTACTTAACGCCTCTATAACAATAATGAACAATAGGGGAGACAAAGGGTCTCTCTGTCTCAAATTACGAGAACTACTAAAAAATCCTGTCAAAGTGTCGTTCACCACAACAAAAAAGCACACCAAAGAGATACAATGCTCCATCCAATTACACAATTTCTCCCCAAAACCGCATCACCTCAGCATATATAGCAAAAATTCTCAATTTACATGATCATATACTTTTTCCATATTCAGCTTGCAAAGCACACCTGGATTCCTAGATCTAATCTTGCTATCAAGGCATTCATTGGCAATGAGAATAAAATGTAGAATTTGCCTACCCTAATAAAAGAATTTTGAGGCTTGGAAATTATCTTCTCCATTACCATTTTCAACCTATTAGCTAGGACTTTGGGAACAATTTTGTAAAACTCCACCCACCAAGCTAATAGGTCGAAAGTCTTTAATATCAATGGTCCCAAGTTTCTTTGGAATAAGAGTGATGAAGGTGACATTGAAGCTGTTTTCGAACAAACATCTAGCATGAAACTCATAGAAAACACTCATGATATCATCTTTAAGAATATCCCATCAAGTTTGAAAGCACGCCATATTAAAATCGTTAGGGTCTAGGACCTTATCACCATTCAAGGCTTCCACCACCTCAAAGACCTCATCTTCCCCAAAAGGTCTCTCCAACCAGATTGCCTAACCTCCCCAATGGAATCCAAGGAAAGGCCATCCAACCGAGGTGATGTAACTTGATCTAAAAGTTTGCCTCACTGCTACACATGTGATAGCTTGTTTGATCTTTCACCTTTATTCACATTCTTTGACAAGCTTAAATTTCTTTTGAGTTATAAACTAAAATTGAACTTTTAAACCATGGTAATCATATTTTTATGGATGTTATCTCTCTCTTTTTTTTGTTCTTTTTTTTTTTCTCTCTCTCTCTCTCTCTCAATTTTACCATGTGGTTTTTTGTGAATTTGATGCTACCTTGGTACTCAGTATACGTACTTCATTGGTTGTCCTTCTAAATCTTAAATTTTTTCTCATGAAAGACTTAAACATCCAGCTACAATCGTTTGGGAAGGAATGCTGAAGAGGCCGATGCAGAGGAGATTATTAATATGGCTAATAAAGCCTCTGTTGCGGATCAACAGAAGCAAGTCCAAGAAAACATCCATTCTCAAATTAAAGGTTTTTGCATGTCTATGGATGAAATTCTTCTTCCTGATACTGAGAACATAGATGAGGCACTCAGATTGCCTCCACAATCAAATGCTGCTTCTCGTCGTAGCGGCCTTAGTTTTGCTGTTGGCAGAAGCGGCCAACCTACTAACCATCCTGGTAAGATTTTATTTGCAATCCTGAAAGCCTTTTCCAATTATGAGCTTATGGTTGCTTTACTGTACCTTGATATGTTCCAGATTTTTTACTCTTATTCTGGCTTCGCCTTTCTGTGGTTGTAATGGGATTATCCTGATGTAAGGAGCGATCTTTTGATTTGTTCGATTAATTACCTTAACTTCTTTATTAGTTTCCTTGAAAAAATTGTGGAATTATTCACGTAGAGTTCAAGTCAATGTCCAATCATTATTTACCTGAAGTGAACATGGGTGGACTTATAGTTGTTGGAACTGGTGGAAAATTCAATGCTGTTAAAACCTTCTAGAATATCTCTGCGCTTCTTTTCAAAGAAGTAAAAATATTTGTTCCTCGCTTTGTACACCATACTTCTTGCAGCAAAATAAGGATTCTCTGACCAGTTTGTGACCTGGAACTTGAAAACCAAATTGATTATAGAGCTTTCATGAAGCTCTGAGTTTTGATAAATATTCTTCAAGGCCTTGATTAGAAGTTGTTGTATGGGAGGTAACACATATTGAAGTCAACATTCGTTTTTTGCAAGAAATGCTAGACTGGGTCCAATTCTCATTTGATATTTGGATGAGTATTGCTGGTTGACATATGCACCAATCTTTGGTAGATGATAAAAGAAAAATTATTAGTAATATACCACACAGGAAAACAATATTTGGAACAATCTCTAGAAGTACAAGGGTGGCCTCCAACCTGGACTGAAGCCCTCCCGTGTAAACTCTTTATGCGGCAAAAGTAAATTGGCACACCAATCTTTGGTCGATGATAAAAGACAAATTAGTAGTAATATACCACACAGGAAAAAAATATTTGGAACAATCTCTAGAAGTACAAGATGGCCTCCAACCTGGACTGAAGCCCTCCCGTTTAATCTCTTTATGTGGCAAGAGTAAATTGGCGTTGTTTTTATTGTATGCTCAACGTCTCAAATCAACCCTTGCCACAACAGAGGTTGGATGTGAGGGCTTCAACCAGGGTACCGGTTCCACTTATGTGGATGTCCTTGAAGTTTGATTGTAAAAAACTCATTACAACGGGGCAAGTGAGCAATACCACATATCTTATTATGTGTACTGGAATCAAATAAGAAGCATTCTGCTTCCTGATTTGGTTACGAACAGATATATTCAATGTACTTGCAAAAATTTATCTGTTGAACTTGGATAACTTTGGTGCTGTAGGAAACCATGAAAAGCCTAAAATCAGTACTGTTATCATCTCCTTGAGTTGCTTGTCTAGCAGCAACGAACTGTGAAGTGTGATAGGTTTCCTTTGATGGGAATGTTGTTGTGCCTTATCTGTTGCACTTGGCATTAAAAAAAAGAAAAAAAAAAGAGGAATAGTTTGATACACATGTCGTGTATCATCTCTCTCTTCTACATCTAGTGCAGAGGCTCTCTTTGCATTTCAGTCATCTGACACTTTCATTTGATCTTCTTTTGTTTGAGCTTGTTTCTCAAATAATATTTGAAGTCGTCCTGCTTGTATTTTTTATCAGTTATTTTTTCATATATAGTTTTCGTCAAATTGTCAACAAACTGTTGTTATGTATGCCACTACCTAATTTGGCTAGGCAAATGTTATTTATGGCCTAAACTTTTAGAATTTACATGAAGTTAGAATGCATTTTTATGGTGAAATTTATATGAATTTTGAATCAGAAAATAAAAGAGAGAGGATTATACGCATCACATGAAATATTTTGATCATAACTTGATGATTTGGGTTACTGATTATTGAGGATTTGTCAGCACAGTTGTACCTGAAACAAGACCATTAAAACGTACTGAACTCTCTGACAGATTAAAGGACCTCATTGGCTACAAGCTTGATATCAAACCATCTCAAATACAAGACAAGGAAGCCGGCCAGGGTTTATTTTTAGATGGTGAAGTTGATGTGGGTGAAGTGGTAGCATTTTACCCTGGTGTAATATACTCCCCGGCATACTACCGTTACATTCCCGGATACCCAAGAGTCGATGCACAGAACCCATATCTGATCACAAGGTATGATGGAAGTGTGATCAATGCCCAAACCTGGGGTTTTGGAGGCGAAACCCGTGAAGTTTGGGATGGCCAAAGCATGGCAGAATTTAAGCCTGATATTAAAGGTGTTAAGAAAGGTTCTGAGCGGCTCTTGAAACTACTCAATAGTCCTTTGGAAGGCACACAGGTGGGAATGAGGGGTGGTGATGTGTTGGAGCGAAGAAACCCATTAGCTCTTGCTCATTTTGCTAACCACCCAGCAAAGGGTATGGTCCCAAATGTCATGATTTGCCCTTATGATTTCCCATTGACTGAGAAGGACATGAGAGTCTATATTCCAAATATATTGTTTGGAAATGCTGAAGAAGTAAAGATGAAAAGATTTGGCAGCTTTTGGTTCAAATTAGGGGGTTCAGGAAATGGTGGGTCAGATACCCCTGTTCTGAAGACTCTTGTTCTGGTGGCAACTAGGGCACTTTGTAATGAAGAACTGCTCCTAAACTACCGGTTGAGCAACTCAAAACGACGACCAGCTTGGTATTCTCCAGTGAATGAAGAGGAGGATAGAAGAAGATGGAGCTAAGGTTGGCTCTAAGCCATAACTGCATTGGATTCATTCTTACCCTCGGTTTACTTGTTTCTTGGTTATTAGTGAGCTATCTTACCTTTCAGAGTTTTCCGTTCGACTGTTTTGAAGCTGCAATTGCCAACCTTGATAAGTTATTAACTTTACATGAATGAAGTACTACTCAATGCTTAAGTTTTAATTTTGTATTTCGAGGATTTTTGAGATTGCGTTGAAAAATAAAATTTTTGTTTAAAGAAAAAGCTTCTTAAAAAGTCTCATTTTCAAGCTTATGGGCTATTGTTAAAGCAGGAGTAACATCTGTTCCAAGGGTTTGATTGTGTGTACTTTTCTTTTGAAATTAATTTTTTTACGAAATAAATCGATATTAAAAAGGAAAAAAAAAAAACAAAGATTATAATTAATATGGTTGTATGGTTATATTACATTCAAAGACAATAATAACTCAACTTATAAAAAGAAGACAAGGGTAACTTAAAAAGATTGTCAGCCTTTGGTCCACGGATACGGCTTGGGTGCGGTAACAGCACCCAAGCTGTGGTATTTCAAGGGTTGAGATTGATTTCAACCCTTGAAAAATCTATCCCAACCATTAAAAAACTACAGCTTGGATACTGTTACTGTAACAGCACCCAAGCCAAGTCCTTGATCCACTTATTCAAAATGTCAGGCAAAAGACAAAGATGAGCAGCAGCAAGACAAAGATGAGCAGCAGCAGCTAAAATCGTGAAGCCGGTAAGGTTTTTGAAGAGAGGAAATGGGTGAAAAGAGAAAGGGACTGATAAGGAGCAAAGGCTGGGACCTGATGGCCTGCGCCTCTTACTGTGGCCAATGTCAACCCGCCCTCGTAAGTTTGCAACCAACCAGCTACTTGACTTTTGTGAAACCACGCCCTCCATTCTTCCTCTACTTTTAAACCCATCTCGTTTATGCTGTACCTTGTTGATGTCACCGGCACCCTCCCATCCGTGTCACCGCTGCATTGTCATCACATCATCATCATCATTAATACTCTATAATCACTTTTTTTTTTTCTTTTTTTTTAATATTTTAGCATTACCATGAAGAGGTGTATAGGAATGGAGCTCTCCGCCCCTGCCCCTCTGTACCATGGGCAGCGGTGGAGCCACCACCATACCACCTCCACCGCCTCCTTCTGTGGGGTGAAGGGTGGGGGTAGGGTGGATCTGCACCATAATTCTCCTTATATATTGATCAAGACTGTTTTTCAAAGTAGAAAGATTTAAAGAACATTTACATTTGATTTTTGAAACTGCTAAATGCCAGTTTTCTACAGCAAAGGTCTGCAAAAGAGACAAGGGCTGAATATGAAGTTTGAAGGGTGTGTGTACCTGTAGATCCATATGCGTAGTCCAGCATTTAAGAGCTTCCGAATGATTGGCAGTACCGTATCGGGAGAGTCATTCCAGTCGTCGATAACACTACTGCAGTACTAACCATAAGTTAAAAATCCCACCATCTTACTAAGCCAATCTAGTTAATTGGCTCTATTTTTTTTTTTTTTTTAATTTTGTCTTTTCATGACCAGTTTTAGAGGGATATGGCAATTATAGTTGCTTTAATTTTTCTCATATATTTTTGGTTAATTAATTTGATGGTGATTACTAGACATTCATTAATGATTCATCAAATTACTAAATATATAGCATAATGACAGTCATTATTTGTGCTATTAAAAAGACTACTGGAGTGTTTTTTCTTTTAAGAAAAAAAAAAAAAAAAAATTGCTTCTCTCCATCACAAGCATGTGATGGTTCTACATCCGACCATTACCTTTGTCGACACGACAAAGTGAAGAAAATAACAGCTGCAATGGTTGAAGGTGGAGAGTTAATGTGGGACGAATATGAAAAAGAGAGTTCAAGAATCTCACTGGCCACAGCAACGTTTTCATTTATTATGTTACGGCAGCAGGGAGACAGAAAGAAAGCTCTAGTTCGATCATTTGACACATGCTCCGAGTAATTAAATTGCTTGAAAGTTGAAGGATTTGTCCAATAGCACATGCATATATGAGTTTACTTGAGGGATTAAGGATTGTGAATACTTTCATTCTTAATTTGGTAAAAGTCTAAAAGAGAGAAAAAGCATATTTACAATTATAAATTCAGAGAGAGAGAGATGATTGTAAATTTGTAATTTGTATTAGTATATAGAATCTAATTGTGATTTTGAAAAATAAAAGGATAAGAAAAGAACAAGAGAATGAAATGTAGCATTTCTCATTTTTATATGCATAATTGTTACCTGCACGGGGTGTAAGGATAGGACAGTTTAGTGACATTGGCATGTAGGGCCCTCTGAACATCCGCTCTGTTGAAATATTTTTCCACATAGTCCTCTGTACATGGATCGTGCCCTGAAGGTAGCTTATGCCAGAGGTCCTGAATTCAGGAAAACAAAATACACAACATCCTTTAACTACAATTTTATTTTAGGTTGGCCTCTAAAATATTTTTCCACTTCTCTCTCTCTCTCTCTCTCTCTCTCTCTCATGAATACACAAATGCACAAAAATGATTTTTTTTTTTCTTCTTTTCTAAGAAACAACAGGGCCGGGAAGGGGGAGGGGACGATTACACCCAAAAAAAAGAAGCACAAAAAGGACTTACATGTGGTGTTAAGAGACGGGGCGCAGCAACGAGCTTTGGGGAGACTGTATTTAGGGGAGTGAGGCAAATGGGTCCGTAAATATTGTAGATATCAATTTTAGAGCATTCTTCCAGGAAACCCCTGACATGGGTATTGCAATTCCTTGTCTGGTTTGCACGGCTGAAATCGCACTCCTTCACTAAATTATTGTAAAGTTGGTCGGAGATGATCGCGTGACTCCATGCATATTCAAACATGCCACGAACGTCCGTTTGATCATTTATCGCAGCGTTCCCAATCTATTTTCATAACAATTGTACGTGCAGTTAATTAGTCTATTTACACTTACAATTATAATACCTTAAAAATTTCAAGCAAATTTTTCTGACTTATTTGACTTCAATGAATATTGTTTGTCGTCACATTCTGGTGGTTCGAACAAATTAATTTTAGTAAAAGATATATAGTACGTAATTCCCTTTTTCTAAGGAAACATGAATGTTACAATTAATAGCAGCCTTTGAAGTGAATACCTAGGTAGATATATAGGGCATAATGAATTACCATGAACCCCTTTAGATTTATGTACAAGCTTTTGCGGGCTCCTTTGTTTCTGTCAAAAATGAGATTCCCTAGCTGGGGAACATAATGACCTGAGAGAGCGAGAGAGCGAGGGAGGTAAAAAGTAAAAAATAAAAAATAAAAGAAAGAGGCAAATTTTTTTTTTTTTTAAAAGCAACCGAAAGGTTACTTTTCTCTATCTTTTGTGAAGAAGAGCAGCATAATTAAATTACCAGCATAGCTCTCGCCAGCAAGGTAGAAGTCATGGGATTTATAGCTTGGAAACCTTTTGAACCATCCAATCAAGAATGCATGAGAGTCCTCGGCTGTAATTCGATCTCCAAGCACACTAAAATCTTTTGAATTATTTGTATACGAAAATCCCACACCAACGGGTGCCTCCACGAACAACATATTTGCAACTGATTATACGTACCCATGGGAGGCAAAAAGATATAATAGAATAAATTAAAGATGTTAATAAACTCCAAATGATCATATGATTGTATGAAATGGGAGATGGACTGTATAATACTTTAACGTTCAAATTCAAGATTTTTGTTCTGATATCATGTTAAATTATATTTTATTTTAAAATTTTAAACTAATAAAAAACAGTAAATTTAATAATTTAATTGGTATTATAACACAATGATAGCTAGGAGGTAGATCATTAGTGAACTTAATATCAAATAAAATTACCTTTATTCCAGGAGAATTTGTTAAAATTGAGCTGGTTTCCATTTTTTCCGACAAGAAATGGGCCGAGTTCCTGTGCAGCTCCATATGCTACGGATGAGCAGCCAGGTCCTGAAGATACACAAATCTTTTGTGGAGATCATGGAAATTAAAGGAGGATGATGTCGGTTGTTACATGGAATTAGACACATATGACTGCTGTACTCATACCAATAGGAAGCGGCTATTATTTGTCTCTCCCTTGCTGTTTTTATCAAATGTTAACCCTTTCCATCGCCTTTTTAGCATTTAATTTGTGAAGATTTCGAGGTTTGATGCCCAAATCAGAAGAACATTTTTTTTTATATATATATAAATCAGAAGAACATTATTTGGACATAATTTAGGCAAGCTTAAATCTCCATTGAGGAAATCATCTTCTTCCTATTGTTTTCCTTTTCAAATAGAAAAATTAAAGGTTCAAATGCTAAAAGAAAAAACAAAAACAAGAACAAAGAACAAAAATTATGAACTTTCTCAAAAATCTGAAATAAGGATTGAGTGTAAGTTAGACATTTAAAAAAAAAAAAAAAAAAAAACAACCAAACAAACAAACACTTTCTAGAACTTTTCATTAGATGAGTACTTTGACATACCTAGTACCTACCATTAGATTACGAGTAAGGCTAAAAACTATATTTTTATCCTAATCTTTTGAGCCAATTAACCCTTGATACTTTTTTTTTTTTTTTAAGGGCTGATCCAGCACATTATAAAATCAAATATGAAAAATCATAAGATATCATATTGTACCGTAATTTCTATTTTTATCATTTTTTAGGGTAAGTAAATTTTACTATTAAAAAAAGTAATAGATACAAAATTCTCCCACTTTTTATCATAATCCTTGAAAACAATTACTGTTTAGAGAAAATTATTTTAACTTCCCTCAAGGATTTTTGAAATTACATTGTATTTTTCCCTTGTTTCAAACTAGACACTAACCTCTCTTCAATTGAAAAAAAAAAAAAAAAAAAAAAAAAAGATTTTACTAAATAGTAATTAATATTTTATGACATCGAAAATTTGGGTCAGTTCATTTAATAAATGTATTTTAAGGTAACTAGTGTTCTTTTGAATTTCATTTAATATTTTTATGAAATTAGAAAATATATTTCATATAACTATTATTGACAATTTAAACAAAAAAATGGTTAAAGATCCCAACCCATGTGGCATAAGTGTTAAAATGAAAATCGTCTTATCCCAACCCAAACGTTAAAAAAGAAAAGGGTAAAGTCTACGTACTCTCTTTAAACTCCAATTAATTGATAATGTTTCTCCCAAATTTTTAATTGTGACAATGTCGTTCTTAAACTACCAAACAATTGTCAATATATCCCCTAATAACGAAAATACTCTTAATAAAATAAAATAAAATATTTAAAAAAAAAATTACCACCCAATTGGCCAAATTTAAATTAAAAAATAATAATAATTTTCTTTTTTTATTTTAAAATAAAATTGAAAAAATTATTTTTTCAAGTTTATAAGGATATTTTTATCTTACTAAAAATTTTGTAAAATTATTTTTATTTTTTTTACTGAACTTAAAGAATAATGACAATTATTTAATAATTAAGAAAACATTAAAAGTTTGATAGAAACATTAATAATTTGGTATTAATTTAAAAGAAGCATGTGAACTTTTTACCAAAAGAAAACAACAAAAAGTCGTCCTAGAAGACAAAAGGGAAGGAACCAATCAATAAAATTTGAATTAAAGCAAAAAAACAAAGTAAAGCGATAAGGTAAGATTTACATAACAATGAAAGCAAGAAAAAAGAAAAGAAAAGCATGGTGATGGCCCGACGGGAGACAAATTCTAGTGCTTTTGACACCCTACACTCTCGACTCTAATCATACCAAATTCATGATCCAATAGCAATCCTCCGACTTTTTTTTTTTAATGAGTTTTTTGTTTTAATAATAATAAAAAATTTTAAAAATATAACAGAAAAATTTTAAAAAATAATTAGTAAAAAATAATTAATAGAATATAAAAAATTAGAAGTTTTTATTATGTGACTTTTTTATAAGTTTTGGAAAACCTGGTGCCCGAAATCATCAGTCCAAGAATGAAAGTGGCCCACTACTGTACTATTCCTTTGAATTTAGTTAAAATGGGGAGCATCTTTTCAACGGTTATCCCTTCACTTCTTCGGATCGGGATTTCCCTGTCCCCTAAATTGGATCCTCATCCGTCTTCTTCTGGAGTACAGGGAAGTCGAATCATTTAGCTTGATTTTTGTCATGTTGAAAGATCGCAATCAATTTATCGTTTATTAATTCGCAAAAATCTTTAAATCAGCTAAGTTGGGCTTCAAACAGGGAAAACTTGTCTGAATGTGGACAATTTTCGAGGTGGATAAGAAAAACCAAGATGAAAATCGCATCAAAAAAACTTTTTTCTCTTCTTTTTGCTTTTTCTGACCTGCAATTTGCAAACCATTAAAGATAAAGGCGCAGAATATTTTTTTTTCTGTGAAAGTGATTAACTTTTTCTGCTACTAACCAAAGCCCGTCGGTTAGCGGACAGATGCACTTTTATTTTCTTTTTTTTTTCAAATTCTAGCGGACAGATGCAGTTGCAATCTCGTGCGCAGAGATAACGGCAGGATTATTCCTGCCGCTGCCGTTGCCCTCAAAGACAACGGCGATAAACAAACTGAAACCATGCAAGGCAAGTAATTCAAATTAAAATAGTGTCTTTTCAATGTCACTTTTAGAAAATGGAACACAATTTTCTTTAAACAGCTTATACGAAGCTCTAATATAGTCTGAATCTAAAGAATTGGAGAGAGAGAGAGAGAGAGAGACCTCCATTGAGCCAAAGGACTAGAGGCTTGAGAGACGGCGCTTCTTGGGCTTCAAAGAACCAGTAGAAGAGTGCCTTTTGATCTTGAGGCCTTAGTTTGATGTAGCCGGCGTAGTGTCTGAACGTCGCCGGCGGTTGTCCAGGCAAGTTGGTGACTCTGTCAGCCTCTTGCTGTGCTTCTTCGCCGTGAATTTCTTGTGTGGTGGCCACAGTGAGGATCACCGGAGTGGAGGCTAGACAGCAGAGAAGCAAGCTCCACACAAGAGCCATTGGAGATTTGAAAACCTCCTCTCGTTGCTGTCTCTGTGTGTGTGTGAGAGAGAGAGAGAGAGAGATAGTTGGGGCTGGGGAGTTGAGTGAAAGGGCAGAGAGGAGAAAGTGAAAGTGAAACCTTATATATATATATATGAGTACCGAGTCCGTTTCATTTAACGGTTTTAAAAGATGCTATTTGAAAAATGGTGATTTTAAAATAAAAATATGAATTTTAAAAATATGGTTAAATATGTGGTAAAGTTGTAATTCGACCATTAAAATTAATTGCGATTTGAATTTTAAAATTGTGAGTTTTTAAAAATGGATCCCATTACCCACTATTTAAAAATGCGAATTTTTTATATTTTTAAATCATTATTTTTTTTCAAATGTATTCTTAAATATAATATTTTTTATAATTTTGTTTAAAAATACACTTTTAACTTAGAACATTACAAATCCAAACGGATTCTAAGGGGTAGGGACACCATAAACCCACTTTTTATGTCAATGTTTCTCAAAAAAATTCTCTCACATTGACTTAAGACTTAAAGACTTAAAGACTTAAGACTTCTTATATCAATTTTTTATTTTTTATTTTTTATTTTAACAAATATTGATTCAAGAGCTACTAGTCCATGCCACATCAACATAATTTTGAAAAATATCATTTGCCCTAAGTTTATTATCACTTCTTATTGTATCAGGACTATCCATCTCAAACGTGGCCATGCATTAGTAATCACTTTTGGATTTGTATGTAGAGAAGTATATATAATTAGGCATACTCATCGGGTCAGCCCAAACCAACCGACCCGACAATTCCTACCCATCCAAACACGGTTCAATCGGTTCACCCCGCCCACCCATCAGGCGGTAAGAATTAATATATAAATTCCGTAATAGTTGGGTCAAGGTTGAGTCTAGAGTTTCGATAAACTCAAATAACCTGACTTAGCTTAAACGACCCCTACTAACTATTTTTAATAATATTTTTTATTATAATTTTAACCTTCAATCGAGTGTCTCTCACTTCTCAATGTTGTATCACTTAGCCTCACCTTGCCTTGTCACTTATCCTCACTTTGCCTCTCAGCTTCTTCTTGCCTCAAATCATTGTTCCGTTAAGAGCAATTTTTTATCCGGCTCCAAACGCTCTCTCCTTTGAAAAAAAAAAAAGTAGGGAACATAAACAATACATATTCATTCCATACTTTTCATTAACCAACACCTATTAACTATTTTTAATAATATTTTTTTATTATAATTTTAACCTTCAATCAAGTCTCTCTCACCTCTCATTACTATATCATTTTTTTCTCACTGCGACCTTGTCACTTCTCTTCACTTTGCCTCTCTGCTTCTCTCCTTGCCTTGCATTACTGCTCTGCTAAGAGCATTTTTTATCCAGTTTCAGGCTTCCAACTTTGAGAAAAAAAGTAAGAAACGTGAACGATGCCTATTCATTCCATACTTTTCATTAAATCACTAAAACATTATTTCTCTCCTAATTTTTTCTTTTTCCCAATTTCTTCTTTCTTTTCCACATTTCTTATTTAATCTTCTTCTCTTTCATTCTTTCTCTCTCTCACATATGAAAGCTTTTTTCATTTTCTCAAACGCCGACCTTCATCCGTTAAGAAAATAACAAATTTTGAAAATATGACCGTTATGAAAAAGATAAATTTTCAAAAAATATAACCTTTTTGAAATGACAAATTTTAAAAAATATGACTATTAGAAAAATATAAATTTTTAAACATATGGATATTGGATAAATAATAATAAAAAAGAAAAATCTTAAAAATTCATATTTAAATGAAATAATGAAAGTGAATCCCTACTTTGAGAGCGGCATGTAAGTGCTTAAAAAAAATGGGGGAAAAATATTTTTACCTCCCTCAAGTATCCGTCTATTTGCATTTTAGCCCCCAATGTTCAAAAAGTGACATTCGACCCCCTCGAAGTATCTCATGTTAGCAAAGAATACACTCCATCTATTTTTTCTGTTATTTTGGACGAAAGTCAAGTCACGTACGTTGCACGTGACTTGTTTCTATTTAAATGTTCGAAAATGCCATATGGAGGCTAAAAAATCAATTTTTTTTTTTTTGTTTCAAAAAAAATGACAGCTACCCCTTCGTAGTGTAGGGGGTGGCCTGCGAGCCACCCTAGAGGCTGTTGAGGGTGGTTTGCTACCACCCCTCGCCTAAGGAGGTGGCCCACGAGCCACCCCAGAAGAGGCCGTGGGTGGCGGCGCGACCACCCCACCAAACCCTAGACGCGGTCACCATCGGAGGTGGCATTTACTCTGTAGTGGCCCACGAGCCACCCCAAAAGAAGCCGGGGGTGGCCACCCCTAGCCCAGATTTGGGGTGGCGCGCAGCCACCCCACCAAACCCTAGAGGTGGCCGCGTGGGGGTGGCTCAAACGCCACCTCCCAGTAGCCTTTGGGGTGGCTCGCAGGCCACCCCCTTCACCACGAATGGGTGGCTGCCAACGGGCAGCCACCCCTGAAATTCTTTTTTTTAAAAAAAAAAAAAAATGATTTTTTAGCTTTAAAGGGCATTTTCGAACATTTAAGTAGAAAAAAGTCACGTACATTGCACGTGACTTAACTTCCGTCCAAAATAACAGAAAAAATAGACGGAGGGTATTGTTTGCCAACGTGAGATACTTTGAGGGGATCGAATGTCACTTTTTGAACATTGGGAGCTAAAATGTCAATGGATGAATACTTCAAGGGGATAAAAGGCATTTTCCCCAAAAAATGAATATCTAAAGTAGAAAAATGTGATTTTTTTTTTTAGAGTAATTTTAGAGAACCGAATTATACTCTAACCTTGCCATTGGACACTACCCTTGCCAACTGACAAATCGAATTCGTCGGCCAATAAATGATTGAAAACCAAACTCAAGGAGGTCAGTTCAGTTCGATGGCTAATCCAGCCCTTTGGTCAGTCAGACGATTAGTAAAACCGACAACCTTTGGTTTGGCTATCGAAAACTGACTTACACTACCCCAAAAAAAAAAAAAAAAAAAATCTCTCAGCTTTTAGCGACTGCTTGCACTCCAAAATTCGTCGCGATTATAGCGTTGAGAGTGATCGTCAATGATGGCTAAAATAAATTTATTCAATCAACAATAATGAAAACAATTGACAGAGTGGAAGGTAATGGATAAAGAGTGATGCACAATAACTCTAAAGGGTTTTGGAATCCTCCAGAAAGATGATAGGAATCCAAAAAAAAAAGAAAAAAGAAAAGAAAGATAAATTAATTGGACTCTTTAGGGTTCAGGCCGCCTCTCACTCTGTCTTAAGAAATCAATTATTGTATACCCTTCAGTCAGCAAGGTAAATTAGGCATTGGAGATGTTTGAATTGCGTTCACGAAGGATTGACGAAGGAAAGCAACAAAACAACAAAAGAGGGACTGAATGGTAAAAGTTGGAGCTGATGGCTCGGTTTGACAATTCCGTCACCTTTTTTCTTTTCTTTTGTTTCCAAAAAAATCAACTTCATTTTCTATACGTCATCGATAACATAATTATTATAATATCATATCGATAACTTTTTATTACTATTCAAAAAAATTACAAATACATCCTATGATCTTTTGTTTTTTTTTCATGAGGTAACACGTATAGATGGTATATGGAAGGCCAAAAAAAAAAAAAAAAAGAGACACCAAAGTGGACTAAAAGATATGAAAAAAGGCAGCTTAAAAGAAAAACGAGAATAATGTTACATTTGGTATGTAAAATAACTATTATATTAAAAAAAATAAATTGCTTTAATTGAAAATGTAAGGTTGTAGGATGAAATAGTTATTTTCATTACTCATAAGAGAATGTTTATTTCTTAAATTGATGAATAACTAATAATCTCAATTTGAGAGGAATAGCCTTTGCTTAGCAACCTATTTTTTATTAACCAAGAATATAATATCATATTTATATTTCTATTTTTTAAAGCTTTAGCATTTTGTTTGTTTAAAAAAGCAAAGGCAAACACTACTACTACGATAATTAAATTTCATGCAACAATTTTAAAATATGATAACTCGTTGAAGAAAACTGAATAAATTGACGGGGTGCATGAAAAAATAAATAGAAGTTTCATATATATATATATATGTTTTAAGAGAAAACCTTCAATTCGGACCATCTGTAAAATATCACTTTTGCAGCCTCCAATTAGAATATGACACATCAACTAAAAGCACCGACTACACTAAAATTACTCTAGAGACTAAAACACTGAATCATCTTTATCATTTCTTTATGACCATAGGAACGAACCCCTAAACCACCCCACCCCTCTAGCCGCCACCGGATTCCGCCCCCACCACTTCGACTCCGACGGAACCCGCCGAAAGCCACACCGGAATCCCCCAATTTTAGAGAGATGAGAACCGAGGGAGAGAGAGAGAGAGAGAGATGAACCAAGAGAGATTTCTGCTTGGGTTTGATTTTGGGGAGTTTGACACCAGGGATGAGTTGTGCGCGAGACCGCCGATAGAGTCCTGGCCGTCGCTGCCAAAGGTAAGACGAGGTGGAGCCGGGCGATTCTGACAAGTCGGCTCAAGCTTAAGTTCCAGAAGAAGCACAAGCGCCAAAGAATGCTTTTTGCCGCGAGCCGAAGTAGCCGGTCGTCGTCGAAGAAGCCGAAGGTGAGCGTGTTGAGGTTGAAGGGGAAGAGTCTACCGGCTGTGCAGAGGAAAGTTAGGGTTCTTGGCTGCTTGGTCCCCAGTTGCCGAAAACAACCGAAAACACTGCACGGCTAGATCTGGCAGCGTGGCCAGCGCTGGTCGTGCGCTACAGCCAGACCAGGCCGCCTGATCTGGCCGCTTGGCCAGCGGCCAGATGCCACAGCAGGCCGCACCGCATGTCCAACGCTGGCGATGACCAGCGGTTCATCTCTCTCTCTCTCTCTCTCTCCCTTTCTCCTTTCATCTCTCTCTCTTGGCTCTCATCTACCAAAAAAATGGAGGGATTCCAATGGCGGCCGGCGGCATTTGGCTGGAAGGTGGGGATGGTTTAAGTGTAATTTCACTAGAGTTAGAATGAGTTGGTTTAATTTTGATACAGTGTTTTCAATCATATTGTAGTTATTATGTTTAAATGAAGTGTCTTAATTTGATTGGAGGCTATAAAACACCACTTTTACAGCCCATCCGTATAGAAGGGTCTCTCATGTTTTAAACGATTGATAATTAAATTATTTTCGTTAATTTTTAATTAATTTTTGTTCTAACTTTCTTTTTGAATTGAACTAAAATCCTGACTTGAACCCCCCTGCCCCTTGGTTACCAGAAATGGGAGGCCTTGCAGATTGCGAGTGTAGTTGATAATGGCCATTATTCAATTACTGTTGCCTTGACTTGAATATTAGTTTGAAAATTAATCCTTAATCGTGAATTGCTTCCTAGGATCTCTCCCGGACAAGAAGCTGACTAGATTAATTAGCTACACACTTTTAGTCACATAGGCGGCTTTCAATCCGTCTGACGTAGGGCTATAAATGAACCGAAATGTTGGTTGGAGTTCAAACTCAAGTCATAAAAATGTTGGTTGGAGTTCGGTTTGTTTATCAAATAAATCGAGTTTAAATAAAAATTTTGACTTGTTTATTTTATGGATCAAATTCGTAAAAACTCGGATGGAAGATGGAAAGACTAGTTTAAAATATATCTATAATAATAATAAAATAAATAAATAAATAAAACCAGGGCGGGAGAAACCCAAATGTTCGGTAGGGCATAATTCGAAGGAAAATACACCAATAAGTTGGACTCCAAAACCTTTAACACCCATTGGTCGGCCCATCTATCTCTAAGCGGCCCACACTAATACCTCCTTTGAGGCCTTTTGTATTGCAAAACCCGACAAAGGTTTCTCTAATTCTTTCTTCTTCTTTATTTTTTTGTAAGTCGGTCTCTCTAATTCAGTTGCTTCCTAGTTCTACTACATCCACAGATAAGAGTGAGGAGACTCTCAAGCCCAAGCCCAAGCCCAAATTAAAGCATTAAGAGCATTTTTAGTGAGCTTTATAAATATAATATTTTTTTAAATTTTTAATCAAACACTTAAAAATCCTAATTTAACAAGCTCTTTATCCAAAGTTAAATATAACGTTTGTCAGATTTTATCTTTAAATCTAAAGAGCCAAAACTAAATGTTAAACTTTTTTTAATATTACTTTTCAGCTTTGGCCCCACAAACTTGTTTCCTTCTATTTTGTTTCTCTCTTATGGTAGTTAATATTATCAATAAAAAAAATGAATATCTAAAGTAGAAAAATGTGATTTTTTTTTTAGAGTAATTTTAGAGAACCGAATATACTCTAACCTTGCCATTGGACACTACCCTTGCCAACTGACAAATCGAATTCGTCGGCCAAATAAATGATTGAAAACCAAACTCAAGGAGGTCAGTTCAGTTCGATGGCTAACCCAGCCCTTTGGTCAGTCAGACGATTAGTAAAACCGACAACCTTTGGTTTGGCTATCGAAAACTGACTTACACTACCCCAAAAAAAAAAAAAAAAAAAAAAATCTCTCAGCTTTTAGCGACTGCTTGCACTCCAAAATTCGTCGCGATTATAGCGTTGAGAGTGATCGTCAATGATGGCTAAAATAAATTTATTCAATCAACAATAATGAAAAAATTGACAGAGTGGAAGGTAATGGATAAAGAGTGATGCACAATAACTCAAAGGGTTTGGAATCCTCCAGAAAGATGATAGGAATCCAAAAAAAAAAAAAGAAAAAAAAAGAAAGATAAATTAATTGGACTCTTTAGGGTTCAGGCCGCCTCTCACTCTGTCTTAAGAAATCAATTATTGTATACCCTTCAGTCAGCAAGGTAAATTAGGCAATTGGGAGATGTTTTTGAATTGCGTTCACGAAGGATTTGACGAAGGAAAGCAACAAAAACAACAAAGAGGGACTGAATGGTAAAAGTTGGAGCTGATGGCTCGGTTTGACAATTCCGTCACTTTTTTTCTTTTCTTTTGTTTCCAAAAAAATCAACTTCATTTTTCTATACGTCATCGATAACATAATTATTATATATCATATCGATAACTTTTTTATTACTATCAAAAAATTACAAATACATCCTATGATCTTTGTTTTTTTTTTTCATGAGGAACACGTATAGATGGTATATGGAAGGCAAAAAAAAAAAAAAAAAAAAAAAGACACCAAAGTGGACTAAAAGATATGAAAAAAGGCAGCTTAAAAGAAAAACGAGAATAATGTTACATTTGGGTATGTAAAATAACTATTATATTAAAATGGGTGGCTACCAACGGACAGCCACCTTGAATTTATTTAAAAAAATAATAATAATTTTTTTAGCCTCTCAGGGCATTTTCGAATATTTAGACAAAGAAAAGTCACGTGACTTGACTTTCGTCCAGAATAACAGAAAAAATGGATGGAGGGAATTGTTTGCCGATGTGGGATACTTCAAGGGGGTCGAATGTCACTTTTTAAACATTATGGGCTAAAATGTCAATGGGTGAATACTTTAGGGGAGTAAAAGGTATTTTGCCCAAAAAACTTTAGAAAACTAACTAAGAGCACTCATATTGGGCTCAACAAAGTAGCCAAAAGGCTACTTTGTTGAGTCCTGTAGCAAAAAAATCAAAAAAAAGTCTCACATTGGGCTCAACAATTTAACCCAATTTTTGGTGACTAGCTATAGTGCTCAGCAAAGTTGCTGAGCACTGTAGCTCAGCAATGCATCCAAGAAATTGATAAAATAATCTCTCCACATCTCTTTTCTAAATAATTTTTTTTTGTTCTCTCTCTCTCTCACGCGTCTCCTTCTTCTCTGTTCTTTCCTTTTCTTTTTTTCATCCGACGCCTTCTCTCTTCTTCATCGTACACTCTCCATCTCTATATGCTA
>FXXK01001062.1:0-33096 GCA_900184695.1 Betula pendula
ATATATTTTAAAGTCATGTACATGTCTTATCAGAATTAACATTTTTTTTTTAAATTAATGTTTAGGCTAAAGTAACTAACTAAATGTAATTATATTTTCACACAAATTCACATAATGGCTTGGCTAGTTTAGTGTGAATGTTAAATGCTTAATTGAACCCAAAAGTGATTTTAAAAAGTATATATATATTTTTAATTTTGATGTTAAAAAGTATTGTGACTTGGGGATAAAGATGCATGTGTGGATATTTTCAAGATGAGTAATTTTAGAGGAGAGTGCATGGAAGTAGCCGTGAGGACTAGCTCATGGGAACCACAAGCGAAAGGTTCAAAACGTTCACACGTTGACGAGACTTGATTTCATTACTGTCCCGCTTTACGTCTCAGATCACCACCCACGTTCTCTTTCCCTCTCTGTCTCTGTATTCGGCATTTTTGCTGAAAGTAAGAGTGTGATTTGGTTTCTGTTTCTTTCTTCTCTCTGAGATGGAGAAGCGTCTGCTGGGCGGAGAAAGCAGTAGAACTGCAGGTCGCCGGAGAGAGCACGGTAAACACTCTGATGCAATTGCTTATGGTTCGCCTTATCGAAAGGCTGCGGCACTGGTTGATCTGGTTAGTTCCTTTCTGCATTTCACCTGCAATGTTGTGATATAATACATAATTTGTAGAAATGTCTGTTCACTTCAAATATGATTTTGGATGAGAGTTATGGTGGATTTAGCTGTGGCTTGATGATTTTGGGGTGAATTCAGTAATGGGTTTGTGTTCAATATTATATACAGGGTAATGAATGATCTTAGATTCTTAGTGATATTTTTTTAGACTGTTTTTGGTTTTTTTGGCTTTTTTTTTTTTTTTTTTGGGAGAATTTCGATGTGATTTGATGATTTCGAATTGAGTATTGTAATGGGTTTGTGTTTGGTGAAAATATGCAATATAATGAAAGATTTTAGTGATAGTTGTTTTGGCTTATTTTGTTTGTTTTGGATGTGGAATTATGGATGCACTGTAATGGATGATCTTAGTGATGGTTGGTCATACTTATTTAGTTTGTTTTGGATGTGAAATTATGGAGAATTGATATGTGATCTGATGATATTGAATTGAATTTTCTAATTGGTTTGTGTCTCATAGTGTATGCA
The DNA here is from genome assembly GCA_900184695.1 of Betula pendula. Classification (NCBI taxonomy): domain Eukaryota; kingdom Viridiplantae; phylum Streptophyta; class Magnoliopsida; order Fagales; family Betulaceae; genus Betula; species Betula pendula. The sequence continues at coordinate 1,142 of FXXK01001062.1, forward strand.
GTGGAATGAAAGATCTTTCTTACAGTTCATCTAGATTTATTTTGTTTTTCTTGGATGTGGAATTATGGATTATTTAGATGTATATTGATGATTCTGAAGTGAATTTTGATACGAGTTTGTGTTGGATTATATTCAATTTAATGAATGATCTTAGTGATGGTTGATTAGACTGCATTTCGTTGTTTTTTCGATATGGAATATTATGGGTTTAGCTGTGATTTATTGAGTTTGAAGTGAGTTTTATAATGGGTTTCTGTTTGATAGTACTAGAATGGTCAATCGAGTTATTCATAAAAAAATATTGGTCAATCGGATTACCTAATGATTAAATTTTTAGTGCTGCTTTTTCTATTTTGCATGTGTATTACAATGAAAAGTTAGTTGTGATTTGATAGTTTCTGAATGAACTTTATACTGGGTTACTGTTTAATGACAGTATTGTTTTATAATGGATTATTATTTGATCATATTGACTTGGCAATGTAATAAATGATTTTAGGATATTTAAGATTTATATTGTAAGCAACTGATAGAGGAGGTGGTATCTGTATTTCTGTTTTTAGTTGAATAGTGTTGGGCTTAAATTTCAATTGAATGTATCATTCTTCTCATATTTTTCTTGTTTTTATTATGTTATATTTAATAAACTTCTTGTTAATACTGAATTTTAGTATCCGTTCCAAATGGGTTTGTCTTTGGAATTTCGATCTAGGTTTCCATGAAGACAAGTTATATGCGGTTACAAAGAAATATAAAAGAGAGAGAGAGAGAGATTCATGTGAGAATCAAATTAATATTTCTAATATATTGTGATAGAAGGGGTAGTGTATTTAATCTGTTGACATTTTCAGTTCGATTGGTATGTTTTCTTTTTTCTTTTTAAAAATACTTTCTTCTCATTTTGTGAGTGAAAATTTGCATGATTTTTGAAGTTTTCTTTTTAATAAGTTTGCTAATATGTAACTAACCCAAAAAAAATTGTTAATGTATATCAGTCTTTCCTTTTATCCTTCTGATGTTTTTGCTGTTTTAACCATTGGAATTTTATTTTATTATTTTATTTTTTATTTTTAATTTGGAAGACTTGTGAATTGTAGCCAAAAAAGAAATAAATAGAAACTATAATCATGTCTAGTCTTGCTCTATGAACTTCTATATAAAATATCTGAGATTTTTTTTCTCATTTCTTCATTAATGTTCTTATTTTCATTTTTTTTCCCAAACAAATTTTTACTTTTTATGCTTTGAAAATGCATTCTGCAGGCTGAAGATGGTATTGGTCTACCTGAGCAAATTCTTGATCAATCAAACTTCCAGAATGCTGCAAAGTTTTACTTCATATTTATTCGATTTGATTTCGTTTGGACCCTCACTTACTTTGCATTGATAGTCCTAAACTTCTTGGAGGTTTGTACTTTCCTTTTTTTTTCTTTAATTTTGGCTGCTATTGTTTTCATTTCCATTCTGTGCAAAGGCCTTTAGGCAAAAAGAAAAAGAATAGTGGGTAGTCCTGTCAAGGTATTTGTTTATTCTTACTTGTTTAACTTTGTGCAGAAACCTTTGTGGTGTACAAACTATTCTACATATTCTTGTGACGATAGGGAGTACTTTTTTCTTGGGCAGTTGCCCTACTTAACTGGTGCAGAGTCTCTCATCTATGAGGTAAGAGTAGTACGTCCGAAAAATTATATATGGCTTGTAGAATATTATGACATTGTTGTTATTGTAACAATAAATTTTATTCCTCTACATTCTATTGAAGCTAGTTAAACTTGAATGGTGTAATTATATATTGCTTTCTTCTTTGTGTCCAGAAATGTTTGAATATTTGCTGCGAGTTTTAGTGCACACACGCACACAAGATTTAAGGTATTATGGAGGCTGGAAGTGCAAATAAAATGAACAAGCCATTTCTAGGAGACTAGGACAAGCCCATTCTGTTTAGCATCGTGTTGTCTCAAATTGATGCCAAGTAGTAAGTTATAAATTCAACATGATTGGAGTTTGTTGTCCTCCGGAATCTGTGGTTCCGACATAAATTTATAATCATGGTTGAAATATATTAGATTATATAAACAAACCATGATGAACATGTGCTAGAAAGTAATTGACACATATTAAGTAGGGGCACATGTTGAATAGAAATTTCAATATTTATTTTAAAGTAGTATTTCAAAAAGAAGTTACAGATATTAGATTTATTTATTTATTGTTATTATGGGTTGGAATGAGATTTAGATATTTAATTCACAAGATTTTGAGGAAATGCTGAATATTTTTCAAGAGTAAGCAATAAATGAGGAAAATTTTGAGCATCTGTCCAAGCAGCTATTATTTGGGGAAGAAAATTCAATATTTTTTCTTCTTCTGAATTTGTAGTTGTAAATGCTCCCATAAATCAATTGCAAATGGAATTCAAACTAAAAAAAGAAGAAGATTTTATGATTGGCTGAAAGTTTCTTAGATAGTTTAAACATTTGTCTTAAAGGAACAAAACCCTCCGTTTGTTCTTTTGATCAGAACTCTTGGTATTGACTCTGCAATGGGGAGCGTCTGTTTTTTATTTTTTAAAAAGAAAGACTATAATCATAGATTGTTTCTTGGAAAGGATATTGGATCATGGGTTAGGGCCATTAGGTGATCATTTTTCAACACTGTGATCGCCTGCTAATGATGTTTTCAAGGGGCCTCTATCTGTAGCTTGATTATTTCGGATCTAGTTCTAATTATGGTTCATGGAAAATGAACTTAGATATTATGCTGGGTTATATGGACTATGACTTTGTGCTCACAGAGCCCATGCCTCCTACAACTACAGATGAGTCTTCGGCTACAGAGAAGGCCCACCATGTTAGGTAGGAGAAGGTGAATAGAGTCGTTAGTACGCCTTGATTGAGAAAGAAGATTGTAGTCAAATTTTGCATATAGAACGTAAGTTTGAAAATAATTGTAGTAGTATAAGTGCTAGTCTGAATAGTATTAGTGATAGTATTCACTCATGGTTTAAAATCAAAATTATGTTGAGTCAAATCTTGTGGGGATGACTCGAACTGCAGAGTTGTTTACGTCAGACATGCTGGGTAGATTTCTAGGGTGAGCTTCTCACCTCTGTTGATGAGATTTTCATATCTTAGTTCTTTTCCACATGTTTCCTTGGTATGATGTGTTAGATAGCCAGACTTTTGCAAGTTGCATAAGTTTCTACTTTCTTATGCAGGGCATAACTCTCATCTTACTTGTGATACATACTTTCTTTCCAATTTCATACGAAGGGTTCCATCTCTATTGGAGAAATCCTCTTAATTGGTTAAAGGTACTTCCCTCCATATTCTTTATCGTGCAGTTCGTTTTTTTGAAGTTCAAAAAGTAAAAAGCTGACAACTCAAGTTATCTGTTTTTTTATTCTTACTATCAAAAAGCTTTTTGTTTGTTAGATAGTTCTGTCTATGACTTCTGCTAGGGATTTAAATTATTGACTCGTATGGCTGAGAAGTTCACCAAAGAAACTAAATCTTTTCATGGGGTTGACCACTTTACCTATTCATGTCGTGTTCTTATATTATCAACCACCTGTCTTTTCATGCTGCTTTAGCCAATTTTCTCTTTGGTTGTCATTGTCATCTTATTTACCTTTAGGTTGAATAGAAATGCTCCGAGCTCTTTGGGCAATTTTGGGTCACTGACCATGTCCATGTTATCTTGACTTAACCTCATACTTGTATTTCCACTTATTCATCTTCATATTCTTATTTTGGTTGCATTTTTTAAATGTACATGGTGTTTCTTGAGGGACCATTTTGCACCTTAACGCACTGTTGTCAAACTTTTTTTGGGTTGTTTCTCTTGCATACTTCCCATGTACCAGGGTATGCCCTCTTTAAGATCTTTACTTATAGAAGAAAAAAAAAACTCATTTCTTTACTTGATGGTTATTTGATGTTGAACTCATATTAAATGCAATCTAAAAAAAAAACAGGTTAGCAAGTGCATTTACAGAAAGTGTTCCTATTAGGAGTTGGTGAAAATGGAGCCTCCTAGAGTGTGTTACCACTGATGTCTGAATTTTTTAAAGCACCAGAAGCTACAGCAGCATCAAGAATAAAAACATCAACAGCATTCATAAAGATGAGCAAAATAAGCAACAGTGTATCTTACAAATTATATGATCTTTCAGTAAAGAGTGCAATTCATATGTTCATTCTTTTGTATGTAAGCCGGAGAAGAAAAAAAAATTCTGTTATACAAATGAATGAAAAAAGCCAGCTGACAATATCTGATTTATCCGCTGAAAGTGTAATATCTGATTTATCCTCTGAAAGTGTAATATCATGATATTTTGTTCCTCCAGTCTGATCGTTACAGTTCTTTTTTCGGCTTTTCAGGTGACTTGCCTGTTAATTTTGGTAGCTGATGTACTGGTTTATTCTCTCTATTTGTCACCAGTGGCCTTTGATTATCTTCCTCTCAGAATTGCACCATATATCAGAGTTGTGCTTTTCGTGCTGAACTTTAGGTAAGGGGTGATAAAACACAGTTTTCTTTTTCATTTGAACTACCATGTGTGTGTGTCTAGAATTAGACACAAGGAATCATAGGCATGCACACTGATTGGGCAGATGTTTGTCTTATGAACCTATGCTTTGAAACATAATAATTGCAGTTAAAACAATAGATCTACAAAAAATCTTTTTTTTTTCCCCTCCATAGTGAGAAAAGAAAGAGAATGGGAGGATAAGAAAGAGAGAATAGAATGAAAAGGAAAGGAGGACAGAACAATGCAACTTCTGTGTATATGATAGATATATTTTCTGTGTATATGATAGATATATAAGAGAAGAGAGGGAAGAGAAGGTGAGATAAAGAAGGACAAGAGAAGCTTTTTCAAAACTCTTCATCTTTTATTTATCACTATAGCCGATTCTATTACACCCAAACTCTTAATAGTCTAGAACACGTTGGTACCTTGTAGAAATTTTCCAAACCGATATGTTAATATGCTAAGACTCAAATTTCCTTAACCATGAAAGACGTAGCAATCTTTAGTAATGTTAAACCATCAGTTGTCCCAAAAGCTTAAATAAATAGGAAATGACGAATTTAATCATTTAATTAATATTTTAATAGTTCCCCTCATGTGTGAGTTCAAACTCCCAGTCAATTGGTGAGGCCTAATACATGGAATACTAATTGAAATGAGAGGTGAAAAAAGGAGACAAGGTCCGATTTGCTTTGAGACTATGTTAAATCACTAGTTGTCCTAAAAACTTAAGCTAATAGGAAATGCTGAATTTAAATAGTCTAACAAGTAATATACTTTTTAACATGAATACTATCAAAAAGCCTTCCACAGTCTTGTAGGGAGCCACTTAGTTCATTAGTAACCATGTAAACTAGCAAGAGTGTCATTTGAAATAGAAGCACATCATTAAGAATTCTATGAGTATGCAATTACTTAAAGGATTTCCCTTCACATGTCTTCCAAAAGTTTGAGTGTTGAGGTAGGGTAATCAAAGAACTTACTTTGTGCTCATGCTCTGCATTTATAGTGAACCTCAGGTGAATGGATCGGCATTGTATTTTGTCCAAGGAAGTGCTCTGATTCATTAAGTCATTACTGTTCACATGTACACTGGTTGTGTGGTATAACAAATAAAAATTTTCTTCCAATTTGTCAGAGTTATAATAATTTTAGACAGTTCATTAGGGATCATACAATTACTATTTATCCTTATAAGTGAGCATTGTCGGTGTGAGATGATTTCTAAACAAATTTCATTTTTATTTTGCTAAATTGGCATTCTTTGTGGTTTTTCAGTTAGCATTGTCGCATGTTAGTTGTGGTCATTACTTTATCTCTCTTTGGGGTGCAATGGATTATGTGTTGGAAGGGAGTTCTTGTAATGGTGTGAGTAGTGTGGTTTGCAAGGCCGGTTCCACTTTGTAGTATGTAGGAAATTTTGTAGGAGAAATAACTGTACATATCATGATGCAAAGCTTAACGTAAACTCGCTAAAATTCCATTTCCAAAGATCCTTGTAAGATTTGATGCTAATAAAAAATTATTTTTTTTTTTGATAAGTAAAAGTCAATTTTATAAAAGCGTAAGGCGCCCCTAAGTACACAGGAAGTATACAAAAGGACCCCTAACTAGGGGGGGCGAAATAAACAAGAAAATCACTGAAACTAAGAGACAGCGGTGAAACAAACGCCGCTGTCCATAGGTACAGAGTCTCATAGAAAAAAGATAAAATATCCTCCACCGACTTCTCTCTATGCAGTCGGTGGAGGATATTTTTTTATTCCATGCTAATAAAAAATTATTAAAGGATGAGGGGTAATTATTTGAAGATCCTGGCATGTGTCGTCGCCTAGATGGAAAGTTGAATTATCTTACCATTACCGGGCTACATATCTCATATGCAGTTAGTGCTGTTAGTAAGTTCTTCGAGGATCCTATAGTTTTACACTGGGAAGTTGTTACTCATATAATTTGGTATTTGAAGAGAGCCCCTGGTCTTGGATATTGTATAGACCGAACATATGTCTCAGGGTTGAAGGTTTTATTGATGTAGATTGGGCAGGTTCTCCCTTAGATAGATGATCTACTATAGAATGTACATTCTTTGATGGTTATATGGTTGGAAAAGTAAGAAACATACAGTATTGGCACGGTCTAGTGTTGAAGCTGAATATATGACAATCTCTCATATTGCTAGTGAGTTGACGTGGTTACAACATTTTATCCAGGAGATAGGATTCTCATCTCCTACTCCTATCCCGTTGTTTTTGATAACTAGGCTGCACTGCCTATTGCGTCTAACCCGATTTTTTTTATTAAAGAACCAAGCATATTGAGATTAATTGTCCTTTTATTCGAGGTAAGATACTTGGTGGAGATATATCTACACCATTCGTGAAGTTTGGAGACATGTTTACAAAATCCTTGTGTTGAAAGTGGTTAGAGTTTATTTGTTACAAGCTTGGTTTATATGATATATATGCTCTAGCTTGAGGGGAATGCTAGAAGAGTTTGTTAGGGTTAAACGAATATGTTGGTGACAGGGATTTGTTACAGGGGTATTTTGGTCATAGTATTTAATTTTACAATATATATATATATATTATGAGGTGAGAGAAGCTATGTATGAAGTTGGCCTCCTCTTTCTCTAGTTTCTTCCCATGCAAATCCTACAACATGGATTAAAGGAGGTATTCATTATGATTCTTTACTACATTTTATTGTTTTTTTTTTTAATTTTTGGTTGTATTTCCTTAGGGAACTTAGTGTTTTCCCATTTTGTACTTCATCCTTTCTTTTCTAAGAAATTTTTTATTGCTTCTCAAAAAGAAAAAAAAGGACCTTTTCATCCCTGGTCTTCATCCGTTGTATTGCTTTCTTCACTTGGACTGCAGCTTTGGGTAAAATTCTTATGATTGATAACCTTCAGAGGTGGGGTCTTATCCTTGTTAATTTTGTGTTGTCTTTGCAAGAAGAGTGAGGAGACCCTAAACCACCTTCTCATTCATTGTGAATTTACTAGCGAGATATGGCACCTAGCTCTCATCTTATTTGGAGTCTCGTGGTTCATGCCTAGTTATAGTCTAGAGCTTCTTCATTTTTGGAAGGCGCAAGGGAGGAGACAATCCAAAGAGGCCATATGAAAGTCATCCCTACTTTACTAATGTGGAGCATTTGGAGAGAAAGAAATCAACGTCTTTTTGAAGATCGTGAGTCTAATGTGATACAACTAAAATCCTCTTTCTTGAGTTCCTTTTTAGATTGGGCTGCATCTTTTGTTCCTAATTTCTTTTCCTCTAATCTTGTAGAACTTGTTAACTTTTTTGATTTTTGACCTCATTAGGGTGGTTGCTTTTCTTGTATACTTTTCGTGTATGCGAGCTTTTCTTCTTCTTCATCGGTAAATTATTATTCATAAAAAATGGTGGAAGGTTATAAATGATGAATATGAAGTATATGCCAAAGATGCATTATATAAAGACCAATTTTGCTTAGAACATCTATGCATGTGAGGTGTTAACTAAGATTGACAGCAAGGTGAAAACTGAAGGCCTGCACAACCGTCCATTTATTTGTTGGAATATGCACAAGAAAATATTGATTATGCCTTTAAAGTTGGAAGGACAAAACTTTTGAAATTGCATTTCAGAAAAATGAAATAATTCTGTTGAACTGAAATATCTACAAAATGGAACTTGTCGAACATTTTATTTCTGCATCTTCACTTAAAGGCAGTTTATTTCTTTGGTACTCATGAATAAAGTTTTCAGTTATCAATCCAGGGCAAACAACTATCTTGCTAGTGTGAAATAAATTGGAACTTTTCCCTGTATCATCATGATGCCTGGTACTTGAACCTTATTATTAGGAAAACCTTATGCAGTTTGGGATATTCACACAGTATTAACAGTGTGGGGAAGACAGAATCTTCCCATTTTCCTAAGGAGTGCCCAACTAAAAGTAGGTTACTGATACATGTTCGGAGGCCATAGATTTAAGTCTTGATGTGCCAAGGGCCTGAAGATTGATTAAATCACCTGTAAGCCATTCTTGATGATAAAGTTCTGGGGACCAGAACTCACACAATCACTGTAGATACCTATACATCGCGATGCACATTGTTCTTACGCTGTACTTTTACTGTTAAACAATTTTTGTTAAACTAGTTTGATGTTTTCTCATTCTACTTTGGTCTTAGGGAATTACGAGCAACCATCTTGATCCTAGCTGGAATGCTTGGCACATACTTAAATGTCTTGGTATGTTTACCATCTTATTATTTTAGCTTTATCTATGCTGTTGCTGAGTTGTCTATAGTTGTGCCAAAATCTTTATTTTTGCGACTGACTGTATGAGTGGTCAATTGCTATTGGCAAGACTTCTATTCCTGTATTATATTTTTAGAAATCGTAAGCCTTAGCTTGTAATTCTTTAGGAGACTCTTCTTACACTTTCTCTGTGCTTAAGGTTCTCCTCTTTCTTATAAAATTTCTTATAAGAAAAATGTCTGTTTTTTGGCATGCAACTCTAGGAATGGTACATCTTAATTGCATCTGTTCCATTAAATCCATTGTTTAGTTGTGAAAATACATGTTACATTATGCTTTTACCTTTTGCGCTTATTGCTGACTGATTTTCTTCAATTGCAGGCTTTAGGGTTTTTGTTTCTTTTGTTTTCCAGTTGGTTAGCCTATGTCATGTTTGAAGATACCCAACAGGGGAAAACAGTATTTACTTCATATGGAACCACCCTGTATCAGATGTTTATTCTGTTCACCACATCCAACAATCCAGATGTCTGGATTCCTGCGTACAAGTATGTGGGAGCTTGAAAAGTCATTCATTAAGAGGCTTCTTTTTATTTTTTTTTTCTGTTTTTTTTTTTAATCTTTCCAGTGGTGCTCAATTTCCAGCTTGCCACTGGTAAACTGAAAATTGACAATTTATACAATCTTTGCATGAAAGTATTGCATACTCATTTTGAAGCTGTTGAAACTTTGATTATTTCTATTATGGTAGAAATGTCGATACGATACTATTACTTATTAAAAAAAAATTGTGGTAGAAATGTTAAAACACAAACTTGTTTTTAGGTTCAATTGTACGTGGGTCTTCCATGTGGCACTTTTTGTTTGTGATAGTGTAACTGTTTAACTTGTGCAGGATTTTTAGCTTTTCAGCACTTCATTAGGATTTCTTAAGTTATATTGTTTGTAATTGTTGTGAAACAGGTTTATGGATGGTTAGATTTTTAAAATAGGAATTTGGATATTGCATTACAGATTCAGCTCCAAAGAGCATTAGTAAGCATTTTTCCTAATAACCATCTCAATGGGTGGAGTTTACAAGATTGTTGCCAAAGTTCTAGCTAAGATGTTGAAATTGGTAATGGAGAAGATCATTTCTAAGCCTCAAAATGCTTTCATCAAGGATAGGCTGTTTCCTGACTCTGTCCCTGTAGCCAATGAGTGCCTTGATAGTAGAATCAGATCTGGGAAACCAAGCATGTTGTGCAAGTTGGATATTGAGAAGGCCTATGACCATGTCAATTGGGACTTTTACTGTATTTTCTGAGGAGGTGCGAATTTGAGGAGAAATTGTGTAATTGAGAAGATCATTTCTAAGCCTCAGAATGCTTTCATCAAGAATAGACAGATTCTTCACTCTGTCCTCATAGCCAACAAGTGCCTTGATAGTAGGATTAGATCTGAGGAATGAAGTGTGTTGTGCAAGTTGGATATTGAGAAGGCCTATGACCATGTCAATTGTGACTTTTTATTGTATTTGCTAAGGAGGTGCGGATTTGGGGAGAAATTGTGTAATTGGATAGTTTTTTGTATCTCTTTGGTGCGCTTTTCTGTGTTAGTGAATGGCATTCTGTTAGATTTTTTTAGTAGTTCCCATGACTCGAGATAGGGAGATCCATTGTCTCCCTCTCTGTTTCTTATTGTCATGGAAGAATTAAGTAAAATAATTTATGCTACAGTGAATGGGGGGCTATTATCAGGCTTCTTGGTGGGGTCAAGGAGTGGGAGTGCCCTCAACATTTCTTATCTTTTATTTGCAGATTACACCTTGACTTTTTGTGGGGGCAAATCCAAATCATCTTTGTAGCTTGGGTTGTTTGTTTTTATGTTGTGAAGCGGTTTCAAGTTTGAGGATTAATATTTATAAATCAGAGTTGGTCCCCGTTGGAAATGTAACTAATGTTGAAGGTATGGCTAGCATCTTGGTTTATAAGGTTTCTTCTTTGCCTATAAAATACTTGGGCCTTCCTTTGGGAGCTTTGTTTAAGGCCAAATCTATTTGGGACGGCATTATTGAGAAAATAGAACATTGTTTGGCTAGATGGAAGAAGATGTACTTTTCAAAAGAGAGGAGAGTTACCTTGATTAAAAGTACTTTATCTAATCTGCCTACTTACTTCATGTCTCTTTTTCTTCTTTCAGTTGGTTTTGCCAATCACATAGAGAATTTGTAGCGGGATTTTTTGTGGGATGGCATTGGCAAAGAGTTCAAATTCCACTTGGTTAGTTAGCCTAAGTTGTGTACTCCAATTTCTGAAGGAGGGTTGGGGGTGTGGAATTTACTTTTATTTAATTGAGCTCTTTTAGGGAAGTGACCTTGGCGCTATGCTCATGAGAGCAAGGCCTTATGGAGGGTGGTTGGGGATTCTAAATACGGTAGTTTGTGGGGTGGATGGTGTTCTAATGAGGTCCATGGGTCGAATGGGGTAGGGCTTTGGAAAAATATTAGGAGGGGTTGGAGAGAGCTTTCTAGTCATACTAGATTTGAGGTGGGTGACGACTCCAAAATTAGATTCTTGCATGATGTGTGGTGTGAGGATCAAGCCCTCAAGATCGCTTTCATGGACTTGTTCAGTATAACCCGATTTAAGGAAGCCCCCCGATTTAAGGAAGCCCCCCGATTTAAGGAAGCCTTCGTGGCAGACCATTTAGATCTCTCGTGTCTCTCATCAGTGGGATGTTAACTTTCTTAGAGCAACTTACAATTGGGGGGTGGATCTCTTTACCTCGTTCTTTAATTTGTTGTATTCTTTAAGATTGAGACGGGGTGGTAAAAACAAGCTTTGTTGTGTACCTTCCAAGAGAGGGTTGTTCGACGTTAGATCATACTACAATGTACTTGTTCCTTGTGATAGTACTCATTTCCCTTGGAAAAGTTTTTGGGGGAATAAGGCTCTCTTAAGGATGGTGTTCTTTGCTTGGTTAGTCGTATTAGGAAAGATCTTCACCATGGACAACCTTAAGAAGAGGCATATCATTGTGGTTAATTGGTGCTACATGTAAAAGAAAAGTGGGGAGTCGATGGATCACCTTTTGCTCCATTGTGAGATTGCTAGTGTTATTTGGAACGCTATCTTCAACAGTGTAGAGCTGGTTTGGGTTATGCTTAGTCGAGTGGTAGACCTCTTTGCATGCTGGAGAGGGCAAGTTGGTAGGCCTCATTTTGATTCAGTATGGAAGATGATATCGTCCTGCCTTATGTGGTGTCTTTAGAATGAAAGAAATTATCAAAATTTTGAGGATCGTGAGCGGACATCGGTGGAATTAAATGCTTTTTTCTTCAAGACACTTTACCATTGGGCAATTGTCTTTGATTTTAATATTTCTTGCTTTCAAGCTTTTCTAGATCTCCTCTTCTTTTAATTAGGTGTTTCTCTTGTATAAGTCCTGTGTACTTAGGTTGCGTCTTTGCGCTTTTTCACAATACTTGCAATTACTTATCAAAAAATTTTAGGTTCTTAGAAAAAAAATTAAAAAGATTTTTTTGGGGAAATGCTATTCCATTCCAATAATGATGTGCAACCAAATAACAAATGGCTATCCATAGGAATAGTTATTCCATTTCTAGGTCAATTTTCGCGTACCAAATGTAACTTAAGTTTTTTAGAGTAGGACAACAATGTATATCAAGCTCATAGACACATGGACACTAAAACTTCTGCTCACAAGTAGGCCAACTCGATGACACTGAACAAATTGCATGTCTTATATATGTAGAATAAGCAGAAGAAACAAATGAATAGGGTTACCAAGACTTGAATGTAGGTTCTCACGAACAAAGAATGCTCTGATACCATGTTAGTAAAACCATTAGTTTTAAAAGCTTAAGCTATTAGGAAATAGGCCAATAATGCCTATGAAGCTCAAGCCATATTACCACTAACAGAAAACAATGAGCAAAAAATCAGCCTAGTTAATTGTCAAAGTGAGCCATACCATTAATGTTTGTTGCAGTAAGTAGGGATCTTGACTTTTAAAATACTTTCTATAATTAGAAGAAATTATGGCTGTAGGATACCTAAGATAGGGATCTTACTTGATGCTGTTGAGCCCATAATTGGGAACTTAAAACAGGGATCCTGATTGATATCTTTGATCCCATAACTGGGACCTAGGACGATGTAATTTTGCTTGGTTGAATTCTATTCAAAGGGAATAACTCACAATGAGAGCATCCTGAATTTGCAGAAACTATCTTGTCTTTGTTTGACACTAATTACACCTAGGAAAGAAGGAAATAACACCCTCAGAGAGCTTCAATAGCTGCTGGAAATGTCTACGCTCAACTCTAAATACTTGACAGATTATGAAGTCTTTAGTAGATGCTGTTGTCATCAATTCCTAAAAGGATGTCATTCCTAAATAAAAAGAAATAGGAAACTAGTAAACTAAGCTAGAAACTACTAGAACCAAATATGAATGATACAACTGTAGAATAAGAATCATGCCCACTGCCACAGCCCATTACTGCAACTCTGAAAGCAGCATCTTAAAACCTTAAAGAGTGAATAAGCTAAGACTCTAAGACACAACTACAAGACTAGAAAATTCTGAAGAAGGCCTATCATTAAATCTAAACCAACTTTCTGAATTGCTTCGGTGTTTGAACTTGCTTTTCCCTGAGTTTCTTGCTGCTTGCGTCATGTATTTCCTTGTCTTTGAATTAATGTGTGTATTTATTTTAAGAACTTCTGAGGCATTATACTTTATTAAATGTTGAACAGTTTCTATTATAAGAAACTCACACAGCCTGAGTACTACAAGATTGTTTATCTTTTGATGTATGTGTTATTCATGTGGTTGTCATTCGGGCATTAAACAATGAGCCTTGATGTCAACGTCGAAAATTACTGTTCACAATCTAGGTTTCCAAAAGATTAGATTTTAGGATGCTGCAGTCACTTTTTCCTTAAAGAATTTAGCCTTGTCAAATTATATGATCTTAAAATGCCAAATGTTTGCTGTTTTTGATTATAATGTTATTTCAGGTTTGTAAAAACATCTTGTGGTTGCTATCCACAGTATTAAATTATTAGACATACTGGCCAATAAGTTATATTGCTCACACGTAATTAATACATTTCTTCCTTTTGAGTATTACATTGTAACAAATTTTCTCTTTGTGAGGTGTTTGAAAATAAAATTGGCTGTATCATCATCAAATCTCCTTGAGAATTGCACTGATTATTGTTATAATATAAATTAAAGGATTAAATTAACACTTTTTCTATTAGTTTAAGCTTTTGGCATAAGTGGTGATTTAATATGATATCAGGGCAAAGGCCCTGAATTTGAACACTCTATCTCAGTTATTCACCTTTCATTTCAATTAAATATTCCACGTGTTGGGCCTCTATTTATTAAGGAAGAGTTTGAACTCACATGTGAGGAGGAGTGTTAGAATATAAATTGAATGATTAAATGACCTTTTCCTATTAGCTTAAGTTTTTTGTTTAAGTGGTGATTTAACAGTTATACATTACCCTCTTTGGGTTTTTCATGTAATAAAGGGGTGTTTAAAATAGAATGATTCAGAAAGCTATTTCCACATTGTCCTGTGTAGGCTATTTGAAAAGTAGGGTAGCCAGACTTCTGAGATATCTATGTAACACCCAAGAAAAGCTGGGGAGTTACAATCTAACTATCTGATCAGCTCTCTCCCCCGCCCGGGTCCCCACCTCGGGGATGTGATATCTGGTGTAAGCTTAAAATTTCGTCACTGAGATCTTTGTTTGATTGTCTGTCTCATTTTTGGATTTTTTAGACCTTTTTATTTTAGAATTGTAACGTTCTTTGGGAGGTGTCATATACTTGCTTAAGTTGCCTTATTACCTTTTTGCCCTTTTAGGGTTACAAGATTCATTAAATATGGTCAGGAGTAGAATGACCAATGCATATCTAAGATGAGATGGGTCAGCAGGAGGAATGGTTAGTGTTAAGTCAACATTTTGGAAGGACATCTGAAATTGTTTAGGAACCTTTTTTTTTTTTTTGATAAGTAGAATTGTTTAGGAACCTTGAGGTGAATCCTGTCTTATTATGTTAAACTCAGGATATGCCATTACTCTCAAAACAACAGAAGGCTTTCTGTAATATGCCTGCCCTTTGTCTCTTTTAGAAGTACTTTCTAGTGCATTGGCATTTCTCTTGAGTTTAACTTTTTTTTTTTCAATTTGTTTTCCACATTGTTGTTTGTCCTCATGCATTGTCGCTAGAACCATGATATATCTTCACTGATATCTCTGTTTTTTGGAGTCTTGAAATTTCTATTGATGACACATGAACCTTGATCTAATGTTTCATCATTTATACTGTCTTTTTTAAGGGCTTCGCGATGGTATTGTCTGTTTTTTGTTCTCTATGTGCTATTGGGGGTCTACTTTGTCACCAACTTGATTCTTGCTGTTGTATATGACAGCTTCAAAAGTCAGGTATTGTTTGCATCATCTTTGAAGCTGTTCTTGTAAGCATGAAGAATAAGATGCAACTATTTTATCTGTGTTCATCTATTCAATTCAGCTGCTTCCATATTGTTTACTACTTATGTTTCAGATATAATGTTTAGTTGCTTCTTTGTTCTTAAGAAAGTACATAAATGGACGTGTTTACATCTGTTTGTTGTAGCTTGCCATACAAGTTTCTGAGATGGATTGTATGAGGAGAAGAATGTTGGAGAAAGCTTTTAATCTCATAGATAAAGATGTAAGTATGGTGGTCGCTGACTGGCTAACTCTCCTCTTAGCATATGCTTCTGCAACAATCTTTGATTATATTCTTGATCTGCTCCTCATGAAGGATATATTTCTACCTTATACCTGTCATTCAATTTTTCATCTCTAAACTTGCCTTTTACTTTTAGACAACCTTATGTTAATAGTACTTGTTATATCTTAAAGGACATTTTTGCTTCTAGACTCCAGAGAGAAATGATCTTTCTTAGATACAAGAGAGAAGAACTTTGATCCTATGTCTGCAGCTTTAAATAAACCATTGGCATCATAGTGTTCAGGGGCTTGGGTCATACGTGATTTCTGTAATGTTAACGAGTGGTGTTGGAGAATGATTGGCCCTAAGAACTTAAGCTATCAGGAAGGAATCTCTAGGTCACAAACACATTAATCCTTACTGCATTAGCCTGCCAACAATGAACCAAATGGGTGAGCCTTGCTTGTGTAGAACTGAAGCAAATAATTAGAAAGGGGTGACCAAGACTTGAACTAAGGACTTCAAGACAACTAGGTTCTAATTCCATGGAACCATCAGTCTCAAAATCTTATACTATTGGTAAGTGGGCCAACAATGTTTTACACCCACATACACACTAATGCTGAAGGTGGAATACAATTTTTTCTTGTTTTAGACAGTTTATTCGAACTCTCAATAGCCTCTTACTCTATTGGTATCCTTTCTGGTTCTCTATGTAACTCAACATTTGTGGTTGGGATTTCAAAGCACCATCTGCTCTGTTGGGATAAAGTGTAGATTAAGGATAATATGAGGAACACATTTAAAGAGATTTTATCATATGCAATCAAGATTTATGAATGCATTGGTATAGAAGAGTATTTTTATCAAAGGTGAAGGCAGCAAAAGGGCAAATTGAATGCCCAAGAGGACATCAATAGACTATAAATGCAGTGCTAAAAGGCATGATTGCCAGGGCAACTAAATGTTCATTACTTTGGTGTAGTCTTTTTAGGTGAGTTTAGTTTACTGTAAGATCGTAAATGCTTGTGAAAACTGAATGAATGTTAACTTAATGGTGATGGAGTACCTGATTAGCTGTTATAGTTATGAAGTTGATTTTTGGATTTGCACCAAAGATCAAGGTATCAAACTTTTTAGTTGATGGAACTTTGGGAGAGTGTTTCTGAGAAATTTTAGTTAAAACAAAAAGACAAGAAAAAATTGGTGTGAATGCCTTCTTGGGAGTGGATATTTTATTATTTGCGTTAAGTGTTTGATGAAATTGTTTAGAGTGATATAGAAAATCTCATATGTTCTTGCTTGGAGAATATTGGAGGTGTTAGCCAGAGCATTACCTTATCCGTGTGGTGGGAGCGGTTTGCACGGGTCTGAGGTTTACTTGACAAGGATGTGTATATGAAGGGACCCTGCCTTGGAGGAATTCCTCGTCATTAGGAAAAAAGAAAAAGAAAAAAGAGAGAGAATATTGGCGGTGTTAGAAAAGAAGGGCTATTAAGGAAGCAACATATTATTGTGGTAGATTGGTGTTGCTTGTGTAAGAAGAATGGGGAAATCATTGACCATCTTTTACTCCATTGCAAAAAACGAGTGCCTTATGGAACTTTATCTTCGGCTTGTTCGGTTTAGCGTGGGTTATGCATTGTCGAGTGAGAGATCTCTTCACTTGTTGGAGATGAAAGTTTGGTAATCCTCAAAGTGAAGTTGTTTGGAAGATGATTTTGCTCTGCTTGTTGGAGATGACAGTTTGGTAATCCTCAAACTGGCAGAATTAAAGGCCTTCTTCTTCAACACCCTTTTTTTCCATTGGATGACTGTCTCTAATTGTTTGCATATTTCTAGCTTTCATGACTCTTTTTTAATCTTTTTCTGGTTAGGTGTTTTTTTTGTAAATTTTCTATGACTTGAGTACGCCTTTGGTTTTTAATGAAATTTAATTACTTATCAATTTTTTTTTTTTCAATTCCTCTCTCTACCCCATGATAGATTATGTCTGTTTCCTTTAAGGCCTTACCAAAATAAATGAAAGTTTCCAAAAATGAAAGTTTATCCTTTTAACTTACCATATTACCCTTAAATTTTAACTGTACTGCCTTTTAAATTAAAAGTTGATTTCGAGCCCTATGTTTTTTATTTTTTAATGAATAAGAATTTATTAAAGAGTAAAGGCAAAGCCCTCGTACATGAAAAGTATACAAGAGAAGCTACCACCATAAAGCTGTTTGAAATCTAAAACATTAACAAGATCTAAAATAATAATTGAACTCAAATTTCTGGACCCATGTAAGAGCATTGTAGGAAGAGTGTTTGTTTTTTTAAAATGCGTGTCATTTGAAAACTTTCATGTGTTGCGAGATGGAGGGGGTATTATTTTTTAAATTAAAATTTGATTTCAAGCTGTTTGTTTGTGGCTGTAATTGATGAAGTTGTGAAGATGTGAAAGTGGCTTTCTTTGCTTGGTCTGCGGCTCTTGGGAAGATTCTTACCATTGATAACCTTAGAAAGAGACATTTCATCGTGATTGATAGATGCTATATGTGCAAAAGGCAGGGAGAGTCTGTGGATCATCTTCTTCTTCATTGTGAGACTGCTTGTGCCTTATAGGATACCATCTTTAGTCGTTTTGGGTTGTCTTGGATTATGCCTCTTCGGGTCATCGAGCTATTCGAATGTTGGTGGACCAGGGGTTGCTCCAAAAGTGCGGTTGTGTGGAAGATGGTGCCTCATTGCCTCATGTGGTGTATTTGGAGGGAGCGAAATGCTAGATCTTTTGAGGATTAAGAAAGGACGCTTGAGGAGCTCAAGTCTTTCTTTTTCCTTTCTCTTTTCTCTTAGACTGTTTTTTATTCAGCTCCTTTAGAAATTAGCTACTTGGAGTTTCTTGTATTTTTTTCTTCTCCTACTTAGGTGGTCTTTTTGTATATTTCCTGTGTACTAGAGTTACGCTTTCGTGCTTTTAATAAAATTTCTCTTACTAATAAAAAATAAAAAAATAAAATCATGAAGTTGTTAGAATATACTCTGATATTTATATGATTGATTTATATTTCCTAGTATAAGTCGATTTAGGTTTACTTGTTTAGGTTGACTTATTCAACTATAAATTGGGACCTATGTATTGTAGACAATCAAGTTAATGAGAGCACAATGTAGCCCTTATAGCTATTCAGAGTGGTGGACGTAGGTGTCTAACACCAAACCACTCATAATTCTTTGTGTTCCTTCCTCTCTCTCGCTTCTGTTATTATTCTCGTATTTTAGATTTCCATACAAACTTCAACAGAAGATAGGGAAAAAAAATTTATGGTGTTTTCGAATGTATGCTTTTCTAATAGGCTTGTGTATGCATAAAAAATAATTGACACTGCTGGTTGGATCCATTGACCTGTCGATAGACATTAAAATACTGGCGCTCTGAATTTATTGTATGTATGGGCACATTTTTATGTGCATATAATGGTTTTTCTCCCCCAAAATATAGCCCTTCTGTTGTCTTACATGTTGTCAACCTTTTTTTCCCAGCAATGAGTTCATTTTATTAGGAAGAAAGTGATTCTTGTCTTCCTGGCATCATGATTATAATTGTTATTTGATTATTTAGCTTAATTTCTTCGGCATTTAAATATGGTTGCATTTGTTCTTTTTTCATTAAACACTTATTTATTTTTGAGTCCCTTTTTTGTGCTTTAACAGAATCGTGGATTTATTGATAAAGAGCAATGTATTCAACTGTTTGAGGAACTGAATGAATACAGGTATTAATGGCAGTACTATCTTTAACATGCTTTCAGATTTATTTTCTTTTACCATTCCATTGTTGTGTGTTTTTGAAATCCTGTTGGTTAATAGAAGGGTGAGAATTTTTCGAAGATCGAGAGATTGGCTTGGCAGAGTTGAAGAGGCTATTCTTGCAAACTTTGTATAATTGGCGGGTGGCTTGGAATACTACGCATGTTTCTACTTTTTTTGAATTTCTAAATTTCTGTTCTTCTTTCCCTTTGAGATAGGGGTTCTCTTGTATACCTCCCGTGTACTAGGGTTGCACCCCGTTGCACTTTGTTTCAATATACAATATACATTATTTATCAAAAAAAAAAAAAAAAATAGAAGGGTGAGAATGGAAGGCTACGGTGAGGATGAATGTGTCCTCCTTTCTATATTGGTGCTAAACGAAATAGCCTCCTCTCCTCCTTAAAGTACAAAGAACAGTTTTAGGAAACAATCACAAAGAATGGCTTCCCATGCAGTGGTGGAATATTATACAGCTGTCTGATTTTGGTTTTTGTAAATGTTCTCCCCTCCCAGTTTCCAATAAAAAAATACGTTTATTTTCTCCTCTTAATTCCATTTTGCATAATAACTCTTCAGCTTGGAACTGCTTTCCTTCCTCTTCTACTGATGCACGGTGCATGTCAGTAGGCATTAGATAACCCAATGTTTTTGAAGGTGTAAATATGAACTAATTTTTTTTTTTTTGAATCTACTGTTCTGTCCTCTCTGAGTTGCCAGAGAAAGGAAAACTCATAATAAGGAATAGGAAGAACCCCACTTTTTTTTTCTTTTTTTTTTTCCAAATAATTGTGTAGATTTTCTAGCCTACAGTTTTTCAAATTAAATATGATAGATTACATTTTTAAATTCAGGTAGAAGAAAATATTATTAACTTGACCTGAGATATTTCAAAGCTCCTCTGCTTTCCATAAATGAAGGTTGTAGCTCTTGGCCAACTTTCTGGTAGTTTAATACAACTCACCCACATGCATGGGATTGAATCTGAAGGTCCACCCTCCACCTGTAGGGGAAGGAGATGTCATTTGGTCCAAGGATCATTGCATGCCTGCTCAAAATTCGCCTTGTATGATATGCTTATTAATATGTGAGATCTTATTATGAGTTATTTCCCAGTGTTTTTATAAAGAAAATACTTGGATTCATATGCTTTTTGTTCAAAGTAGTTTATCCATAGAATAGGAAAGCGCCAAGTAGTAGTTATCAAATGATTTTAATTTTTTACTATAAAATCCATTGTGCAAACTTTTGTCTGTGGCAATTGAAATTCTTGCACAATTGTGCTTTCCTAACTACTCTTAGTCATATAGTTGCAACTTTTCCAGATCCTCTGAAATTATGAAATCAAAACTAGTATCCTCTCGCCTTGTCAATTTTATTGATCAGTTTTATAAATACCTTCATTACTTTCATATTGCTGCTTTCTGAAGTAAATATACATAAGGAAACTTGCAGTCAGAGCCTTGATTGTGAGTTTACTATTGAGTTTACTTATTCTTGTTAATTGGCGTTGCCTATGCAAAAAGAACGAGGAGATCGGAAATCACCTCCTCCTCAATTGTGATTTTACTAGTGATCTTTGGTACCTTGTTCTAGACTTATTCGGAGTTTCGTGGGTTGTGCCTAGCAATGTCCTAGGAGTGCTTTTGGAAGACTCAAGGATGGGGACATTCCAATGAGGCTATATGGAAAGTTAGTCATGCACTATTAATGCGTTTGGAGAGAAAGAAATCGGCTCCTATTTGAGGACTACGAGTCTAATGTACTTTGTTTAAAATCCTCTTTAAGATCTCTTTTAGATTGAGTTGTAGCTTATGTTCCTAATTTCTCCTCGAATCTTGTAGGTATTGTTAACTTTTTAAGATTTCAAACACCATTAGGGTGGTTGTTTCTCTTGTATATTTTTGTGTACAATGAACTTTGTTCTTTTCTAATAATTATTATTCATTAAAAAAATATATTACATGCTACCAGTTTCATCCTCTAAAATAGAGCCTTTGACTTTAAACAATTTCTAAATAAACAATCTCTTGACTTTCTGTTGTCCAATTGTGGAAGCCTTCTTTTTAGACCACTTAAAGTGTAAGGATGATTTATATTTGACCATTTGTGGAATCTTTTTACGAAGTTAAGCTACAAAAATGAGCAACTGTGAGAGACCACCCTAGGTGGAGAAAGGATCAGGAGGCAACCTAAAGGCAAGTGATTCCACAACCATTAGTTGTTGCTTTTCAGTCATGACATCCCGATTAGAAGCTCAGTGAACCACTTTTCATTTTAAGCCTCTGTTTTTGACATTGGATCTGCAGTCTAGCAAAGAAACTACTAACATGTGGTTTATATATATTTCATCAGCTCTTTCCACAAGAGATCAGCTTCTCTTATGAAATCAAGGCTCTTATGTTAATTATAGCTTTCATTATTTGTACTGCTTGCTTGTGAGATTGATTTTGTGAATCTTGAAGGATGTCTTATATAAATTCCATATAGGACTTTGCCACCAATATCAAGAGAAGAATTTGAGTTGATATTTGATGAGCTGGATGATAGTGGTGACTTCAAGGTATATTCATGTACTAAAGCTCTTGGTTAGTCTAAATTCTTGTAAACTATAATTTTTTTTTTTTTTTTTTTTTTCAGTCGCCATTTGTTTGAAAAATCCATTAGTGTTGTAAAAATTGTGTTCTTATTGTTATAACTCTACATTTGATCCTTTAAATCCTTAGGGTAGCACATCGGCGTGGGCCCCACCTCATGAAACGGAAGCCACTAATCTCAATCTCCTCCTCTCTCTCTTTGGACAAAAACTCACTCATTCGAAAGAAAAAAAAAATAGTTTGATCATATATGTTTTGAGTGTCATAGATATGTTTGTTAACAATTACTTGCAGTACCCTCTGATGCACATAAATGTATGCTATTAGTTTGTAATATTTTTAAATTCAAGGAAAATACATTTTAGTTGTAGAGTGCTTCTTGTATTTCAAAACAAGCAGCTTTTTGTGCCATTTTAAGCAAGAGAACATACTTGCTTCCATATGTAGAAACTATTCATGCATTCCTCTAACAAACCTCCAAGAAGTTAGTTCTTTTTATTCTTTAGTTAGCTAGAGATCCAAACAATGAAGAAGATGATCCTCAAATACATTCTGGCCTTATGAAAGAGCTTCATCTTATTGAATATTGCCAAGAATATTGCCAATGTAGAAATCTCAGCAATGCTTTTGCTGTATCTTATTGATCTCTACCCTCTTTCTGATTAATGGTGGGGTCTAATTTTTCTATTTGTTGGTAGGGATTTAAAAGTATAAGGGTGAAAAATGTAGGATAGAAAAGTTAGAGTGAGGGATGTTGCTTTCCCTTGTCTGGTAGTAGGGATGGAAAGCTGGACACATGGAAAAAGGATGACAATTTCCTTGATTGGTAGTGGAGAAGGATGACATGATGGAAATAGGAGAATCTAGGAAAGAAAGAGAACTTTAATTATCATTATACCCTATGTATTGATCTTTTGGAGATACAACTCATAAACTGGTAAAATGGCAAAGATTTTTATTCATTCCATTATCTTGTTGGATAATACATTTGTGGGAGTTGGTTGAAAATGCTTTTTATCCGTCCACTTTTTTCCCCCTATCAAACAGGAAAAACTTGCAATAATCCACTTATTTTTCTCTCTACCAGATACAGAAGTTTTTGTGAAATAGATTTTTCACACCCTGATATAGAACTTTGATCTTCTAGATGTGCTGGAAGAATACAAAGAACAATGCGATAACTTAGCTTTTTGGTGATATAAGTTTGATATATCAACTATTTCATCAAGTGCATCAGGTCCACCATTTGCTTACCACTACATGATTATTTTTCCTTTGCTTGAGATTCAGTGTTCTCATATCCTATAGCTTGAATTTCTTCAACAATCTCCAATCTGGAATGCAAATCATGATTTTTGACCAAGTACTGTCTCTCCCAAGTAATTTGGCTTATTTTCGGTAAAAAGGATTATAAGTGATGCAACCCTCTAGTAAAAAGTTGGTTTTGGTTTTTCTTGTCCTTTTATGTTTTTGTAGGGTTGGATGTTAATAAGAAATTTGTATGGTTACTATTATTTATTTTATGTGTATTTCTCTGATTTGTTTGCTGGACTTCATCCTTTTTACCTGTAGATCAACTTGGATGAATTTGCTGACCTTTGCAATGCCATTGCTCTTAAGTTCCAGAAGGAGGATTCTGTAAGTCCAAACTGCTGTAGATCTGAAACATTAGGAAGCTCCTTTTTGGGTTAAAGAGCTTTATACTACAACCTTGATGCTGACATACTGTGCATTTTGGTTGCAGCCATCTTGCTTTGAAAGATTTCCATCATTCTACCATTCATCCTTCTCCAAAAAGTTGAAAGGCTTTGTACGGAGTGCCAAATTTGGATACATTGTATCCTCCATTCTTATATTGAATCTAGTTGCTGTTATTGTTGAAACAACGGTACGGATTTTATTTAAATAGAACTACTGTTTTACATTTGCTTCCCTGATCAACATAGAGTTAATTGAATTGGATTTTTTCTCAATTTTATGGATGAAATTTAGCTTTGATATTCTTGTCAGATACCACTAGTTGTATGATGTTAGTGCTATTAATAAACTTTCATTTTCTCAATGAGGATGTGGTTTCTGGATGCAATCCATTGTCCAGGCTCATCATTTGTGATATAGAATTAATTTTATTCCGTCACTGCATGTTTCGAATGAAACAGAATTCAGAGGGTCATAATTATTTCTCTGTGGGCTTTGACATTTGGTTCTTAATTGGCTTTTTCCCACTCCCTTCCCCCACCCTATGCCTGGAGGGCCTTCTTTAAGAATTCTAAAAGCAGAGCATAAAATAGGATAAAGGCCACACAAATAGGATTCAGAACATTTCTCAAGAGGCAGCACTTATGGGATCTCTAACAGCCCAATTCGAGAAGAAGAATTTATAATTTCTAGAGACAAATGTAAGTATCAATTTCATCATGGACATGGGCTGCCAGACTTCCAAAAATCTTTACTAGGGGACTTGGATATCTACATTGTCTTTGTGGAATTTTATTAGTAGACATGTATATTAATCTATGTTCTAGGGTGTTACACTTGCAGAATAACCATAGGAACTGAGAAATATCAACATAATAATAATGTGTAAGTTTTATTTTTTGGGCAAAAATGCCTTACACCCTCGTAATTCTCCAATTGTTTAGGATTGTTGGTGAATCTTTATCGAAGTGTTCAAACTAGTATCAAACACCACTCGACATGAGCGTCATGTCCTCAAATTACTAAACTCACCAATTTTCAACAGAAGTGTCTTGTAAATTGTATCAGATCTTCCTTCTTGGCCTAGGTTGTGACCAGATTGCTGCTTCAGCTGCTCATGATTACAGCAGTTGGTCATTCTTTTTCCCATATTTTGTCAGCTGTGGATGCAGCAGTGTTTCATATTCCAAAGGATGTGCTGCATTAATAAGCTGCGGATCCCACCACAATCAAGCCTTAGGAGAGGAATTTTTTTCCATGTTAACTAACAAATTAGTGTTTTCAGTAAGGTTGTAGATTAAGCAAATCAGTAATATATACCATCTGACACCTGGTCTATGTGATTTCAGACTACAATACCAATTCAGATGAGAGAGAGAGAGAGAGGAGGCCATAAACCAGCTACATCTAAGAGGAGACCATAAATAGGAACCTTTAACTATAGATGAAAGGTTCTTTTGGCACTAAAAAGAAACGTAATACTAGGGTTGCACCCCTCTGCACTTTGTTTTAATATACATTATACATTACTTATCAAAAAAAAAAAAAGAAACGTAATACTTCCTCTGACCTTCTTGGAAAGGGAAGAGGAAGCCTTTTTTAATCAATGCTCCCTTAGTGGAGATAGTTGTCCAGATTCTTGCTAGACAATACAGAAAATTGAAAGAACCTAGAATCACATATTTAAATTCCTACTCCAAAAAACATGTATTTGGTCCTATAATTGTTCTAATAAATGTTTATGCTTGTGTTTTCTCGATTACTGGCTCCTGAACAATTGATTGCCAGGTGGCTCATTTAAGTTGTAGCCTGTGTTCATGATGGATCATGCTAATGTGGAATACTTATTTTATTGCAGCTTGACATAGAAAATAATTCTGCTCAAAAGGTGTGGCAAGAGGTAGAGTTTGTTTTTGGTAAGTGTTGCTGAGGAGTAACCTATCTTCACCTATACACATGTTAATTGTTGCTAACCAACAACTTATGGTCTAAAGATGTTTATGGTGAGCTTCTGAGTTGATGCAATTCTAGCAATCATATCTGGAATTGTTCAGGCAATCAAGATTGACAACATGGATTTTTTTCACCACTAGTCATGGTTGTATGCTATTTGTCTGAATTGCTTTTTATTGTGTCAAATAAATGATTAAGAGGGCAACAATGTTTTCCTTGCAGATAACTATGTGCATTTTCATTGGTGTATAAGTGTTATTGGATCAATATTTTAAGCCAGCAGTTAGTGTAATTGGCCATTTATGTCAGTGATAAGAGCTTGAAATGATCCACCGAAGGATTTTGAGTTGAAGCTCTTATAAACATGAATATATCCAATGGTTGAGATGGTCAATTGCTGTTCTAACCATCACCACTGATGCTTAAAACCAATATTTATGGCCTTCCTGAACGTTGATACCTTGTCAAGCACTAAACGTGAGAGCAGAAAGTGTATTATATTTGAACCAAATATATGCTTAGGGTTTTATATATCGCATGTGAGGGCAAGCAAATCACATAAATACTAGATTAGACACATTCACTTACATAAGCATCCTAGCATTCTAGTAGTAGCACACTTATTGATTGCACTGCTGGCAGTTTCTTGTGCTGCTAGGTTGACTTTTAGACTTATTGATGCATACTCATTGCGAAGGAAATAAAAGAAAATATTGTGTCCCTTTTTTTCAAAATACCTGTTCAATTGTGTTCAAAGCTGTCTTGTCACTCTTTTTAAGTGATGGCAAAATAAAAAGCAACTATTTTTATTGAGAGCTTTTGACTTGGGCCAGAACTCTGTTTTACGATTTTGAGAGTTTTAGGTACAGTGTTGGAGTTGGCCATAATTGAAACTCTTAAAATTTTATGTATAGAGGCTAGATTGAGCTTACAAGACAAAATATGTCTAAATCAGCTGGTTGCTCCCTTCTTTTGAGTTATCTATATGAGCCTGCTTTAGAACTGTTTTAATTATTAACTCCTTGCTCTGTGTGCATTTGGGCTCACTAGTCAAAATAGTGTCTGATATGTTGACACTTAGTTTCTGTTGAAATAATGGGTTTCTTTTTCTTTCATTTTATCCCACAGGTTGGTTATACGTTCTGGAAATGGCTCTAAAGGTCTATTCATTTGGATTTAAGAATTATTGGAGGGATGGCCAAAACCGCTTTGATTTTCTGCTCACATGGATTATAGGTAATTGGATTGGATGATTACATCCATTCTTTTAGTACTATTCAATTAGAATCACAGAATCAGTCTTACGGGCATCATAATAATATGAATAACTGATGATAGAAAGTGATAAATGTACTGGGCATTTGTATTTGATACTTATGGAAATGTTTATAGAAACTACTTTTGTTATTGCTAAATTGGCCCTTTATATGATTGCTATATAGATCTAAGATCCTTTGCTTTGCTGGTTTGTTTTATTCTGGCTTGCCTTTACATTTCTGTGACAGATGATTCTTTTGTCCGCAGTTATTGGAGAGACCGTAACTTTTGTGAACCCTGACGGACTAACTTTTCTTTCCAATGGAGAATGGTAGGAAAAACCCNTTTTTTTTTTGTTCTGTATAACTCGAAATTGCTTTATTTCCCCTCATTTGTCCTAATTTGCTATTGAGCTTATTAGGTTATATGAGAATAT
The DNA here is from genome assembly GCA_900184695.1 of Betula pendula. Lineage (NCBI taxonomy): Eukaryota > Viridiplantae > Streptophyta > Magnoliopsida > Fagales > Betulaceae > Betula > Betula pendula. The sequence continues at coordinate 28,403 of FXXK01001062.1, forward strand.
TTTGAAGAATAGGAATTTCTTAGTCTAGGAATGATGACAGATTATGGAGATAATGTTAAATGACCTCCCCATTGTCTTCGTCAAATTGCTCTCACACTAGGACACTTCTCAATTTGTGATGGTGTTAAAAGGTAGACTAATCGAGATATTAGGGACGGAGTATCTTCTTATTCTAAAGTAAAGGATTGCTACAAATAAGCACATTTCTTAAATAAGGGAAACTTAGCACTTTTGTTGGTGATAAAACTCTTAGGATTGGATCTGGATAATTAGGTGTATTTTCTTGTTGTTTTATCTGGAATGAAAGTTTTTCTTCATCCTCAAAAAAAAGAAAAAAAAAAGGGTTTTATCATCTAGGTTTAATGTGGATTTACCTATCTAAATATTGTATTAGAGACAACGTTTCCACATTTGGGACTAGATGTAGCTGATAAAACTGGAAACTTCAGATAATATGCAGTTTTGGCAGGAAAAATCACTTGTATACCTTGAAATCTGGTTGAGAGTGAACTTGGGAAATGACTACAGGCATTCATAATTGAATCAAAAGCCAATATTTTTGTGGTTGCAAGTGGCGCTGATCCAAAGCCTTCAAATCAACCAAAACCATTATCAGTGTGGTTTCAAGTTTTGCTATCTTTGAAGGTCATAGTAAAAAAGATTAACATCCTTGGTGTCATTTAATTAATTAACTAATTTATTTAGCTTTCAACTGCACTAAACAATGAGCTGGCCGAGAATATGATCTTAGAAAGGATAAAATGGCAGAAAAAAGATACACGTGCCCAATTCTAATTAGTTGAAAAAGGATTTATGAAGGCAACCCCAATTTCATCACAATATTGGTTTTCAAGTTAGACGCTGAGATTGTTGGCTGCCTTCTATTTTATAGTGTGAAGAATACGAAAAAAAATATAATATAATTTGAAATCATACAAATAGTTGATTCACCAGCTTGTATCTAAGATGAGAATGCTGTGACTTATATTTGCAGATGAAAATATGAGGTCCTAGTCATCCTATTTTTTCATCACTCACTTTTGTTTCTTCTGTTGTGTATAAAATGTGAAGTTGATGTTAAGTTTGATACTATACTTTTATGGTTGTTAAATCACCACTTATTCCAAAAGCTTAAGCTGATAAGAAGGAATAAATTGAATAATTTAATTTATATTTTAACACTCCTTTCATGTGTGAGCTTAAACTCACCCGTAGAATATTTAATTGAATGAGAGGTGAATGATGGAGACAGGGTTCAAACTTAAGACCTCTACTCTAATACCATATTAAATCACCACTTATCTCAAAGTTTAAGCTGATAAGAAGTAATGAATTTAATCATTTAATTTATAATCTAATAGTTATCATAGGTTTTTACTAATTTCCTTAACTATGAATAAATATTGACTAGTAGTTTTGCTTTGATGTCAATAGGATTCGCTACCTTCTCCTTGCAAGAATGTTAAGGTTAATCAGGCTGCTGATGCATGTACAGCGTTACCGTGCCTTCATTGCCACTTTCCTAACCCTTATACCAAGTTTGATGCCATACCTTGGTACCTTATTTTGTGTCCTATGTATTTATTGCTCTCTTGGCGAACAGGTAAATCTTTTCTCTTGCTTTCATTCAAAGAAAGTAATTCATTAATATAAAGATGCCATTTTCAACCATCTTTCTTTCTTTGTTAACTTGTGCTTCCATTGTAGGAATGGGAAGTACAAGAAAATTTTCTAACCTGTACTGGCCCATTTTCTCTTCATTCAGTAAATTTGGTAGTAATTGTTAAATCACCACTTATCCCGAAAGCTTAAGCTGATAGGAAGAGGTAAATTTAATCATTTAATCAATACTTTAACACTCCCCCTCACGTGTGGGCTCAAACTCCATTTTAATAGGTGAGACCCAACATGTGAAATATTTAATTGAAATGGGGGTGAAATGACGGAGTCAAGGTTCGAACTCAGGACCTTTGGCTTTGATACCAGTGTTGGGTGGTCTTGGGCCTATCTCAACCCCAAAAGCTAGCTCAAGGGGTGAGGCTTTTTCTCACACTTATAAACTGACCACCAGCCCCTTCCACAACCGATGTGGGACAACCCCAACAATTTGTGTTGGGTGGTCTTGGGCCTATCTCAACCCCAAAAGCTAGCTCAAGGGGTGAGGCTTTCTCTCATACTTATAAACTGACCACCAGCCCCTTCCACAACCGATGTGGGACAACCCCAACAATCTCCCCCTCACACATCGGGCCCTGGGTCGGAGGCAGGGACAACCCGTTTCTCCCGCAGACTATTGGGCCGAGACTTGTTGGTAAACTTGGGCTCTGATACCATATTAAATCACCACTTATCCCAAAAGCTTAAGCTGATAGGAAGAGGTAAATTTAATTATTTAATCAATACTTTAACAGTAATCAAGAGAGATTCTTTTTCTTTTTTCTTTTTGTGTGTGCGTGTCCCAAATCTGTTCTTGTTATGTAGTTTTGCAGATTTAAAATAAATACACAGTGTGGAGTCATCCTTATACATGATTGATTAAGCCCTTGTCTCAAAGGTTTCATGCCTTCTACATATTAGAGATTGACAGTTGACATGGGATATCTTTCAGACATCTGATTGCTATATGTGTATAAATTGAATCCTTTCCCTTTTATGTTACTGTTACAATATGCTTCACTTTTTTTCTTTTATTTTTTTCATTTAATTTCTAGATCTTTGGTGGGATTGTCAATGCTGGAAATGCCAGTTTGGAAGGAACAGAGCTTGCTGATGATGAGTATCCTTTATTAACTGATGGAACTCTTTCATAGATTTTGATTTAATCCAGCCATGGCATGACTGATACTTTCTGCATGACATTGATGAACTGGCTAATTATAGGAAAATTCTATTTGATTTTAATATCAATAATCTTTTAACTTGTTTATTGCTCCTGCAAGGGTGAATCTCAATTTCTTCAGTCACTTTTCTTGACAAAATGAGCTATTTACTTTTCAATTTCAATGACTACCCAAATGGGATGGTGACACTTTTCAATTTGGTAGTCATGGGAAACTGGCAAATATGGATGCAGGTATGACTGCTTTGAGCAATTATTTATAAATTTTGTATATTGTCCTGCGTTATCTTCTTTTTCTGCATAGTCAATGGTATTCTAAGTGTAGCTGTTCTCTTATGATATGTCCCGATGGAGTGCTAACAGGGAATTTCCCTAACTTTCGCCTTTTTCTCATGTATATTTTCACATGTGATTATGAGCATCTGGGCTTTTCTGATTCTCTTTGTAGTGACAGAAGATTTGAGTGGTTTCTTTGTAAGAGGCTGGTAATAGGTTGGCAACTCTGTGAACCTACCCCAAATACATGAATAGGATGTCTGAAAACCATGACTATTTCTTCGGCCATGCATTAAAAATATTGCATGGATCTAGACCATCCAAGCATGTCAATCCCATGTAGGACTCATGGGTTTAGTTTAGGCCCCATCTAATGGACAGTGTGTATCAGGAAGTTTAGAAACTTACACTGTACGAAACTTTATATCATGGAACCTGATGCAACACTAAGTCAATCAGACAATTGGTTCATATGAGTCACAGTGATGCAACCATATTCTTGGCACATCTGCAACATGCGTGTCCAGGCATCATAGGAAACTGTTGTCTCTGACATGAATCCCCCGCCTTTTAAAGTATTCAGGTTACCTGGCAGGACCCACATATTGCGTGTGGCCCAGTGTCAAGGCTACATCCCCTTTTGGTTCAATGAAGTTACTAGCTTAGCGAAAAAATCATTGCTTTATACAAATTCCACCCTAGAAAACATTTGTATTATTTAAAACGTTAGAGAACTGTATGTCAGTATGTGGTACATACAGCTGATATTTGGACTATATAAGATGTTCAAGCATTTTTAAGTTGTTTTCAGCAGTTCATCCTTAATTCTGTGCTATTACTTTTATGGGTTGATTATTTAAAGTTGAATGGCAATTGTAACTTACACTTTTAAGTCATCAATTAATTGTATTTCACCATTTCAGAGCTACAAGGAATTAACAGGAACTTCGTGGTCCCTTGCTTATTTTGTCAGCTTCTACTTGATAACTGTGTTACTGCTTTTGAATTTGGTAAGTTTTATTAAATACTACTCTAGTATTTCATTTTTACCTTGATAATCTTTGGGTTTTCTTTTTAGGTAAGTTACACAGACACTCAGTGGGTTTTGAACCCACTACAAAGAGAGAAGATTCTATTTGAGCTACAGCTCATTAGCTGGTTATCTTTATGTTGCAGAAGCAAAACGCCCTGCATTTGATTGTTTTGCAATTTATGGGATAGAGCAATTTGTTTCTTCAAATAGATGCTGCAGTAACACATTTTCTGAACTTACTAAACCAGAAGTTGAAATATATCTTTATGATTTTGTTTGATCTAAATTCACGTAGTAAATGGTAACTTTATAATGGCCCATAACCAAGAACCTATGCAACCAGTTTTTGTTGGTTTGGTATGGTTAGCTGAGGGCCCCTGGTTCCATCCTTCAGATTTTACATGTGATTGCGGACAGGGTCGTTGATAATGACTTCCTTTTAATGTTTTAAGGATCTTTCTATTGGTAGTCTCGAACATGAGTAGCCTTTGCTGTTGTGGCCATCTTGTAATATCTTAAGTTATTGCTTATCGTAATGCATAAGTT
>FXXK01001062.1:33222-78033 GCA_900184695.1 Betula pendula
AAAAACAAAAAAACTAAACTGAAGTTTGTTTTTTATGCAATTTCAGATTGTAGCTTTTGTCTTGGAGGCATTCTTTGCTGAAATGGAGCTCGAGTCATCAGAAAAATGTACAGAACAGGACAAGGTTGGTAGCTGTTCTGAACTTTTTATTACAATGGAAAATTAGACTGCCAGGTCCATCTGTGAAAAAGTGATTATGATTTAGATAAATGATTTCCCTTTTTACTTAATAAATATTTTCAAAAATTCTTTGATAAGCTTGCTGCCGGGTTTTGAAGTCATCTAATTAGTCAAGACGAATGTATAGAGTAGAAAAGTAAAGGAAGAGAAATATTCTAAATTCCTTGATATATTTCCATACGTTTTACATAGGTTTAAATAGGAGAGAATACAAAGCTTAATATAGAAAGTAATTACATTTAGAATAAAAACATAATCAAATCAAATCAAGGAGATAATATTTCCATCTTCAACATATAGATACTACTCAAGATATATATATGTGTGTGTGTGTGTGGCATGTTACTTTGAATTCATCTAACTTGTCTAGTTCAGGTTTTAATTAACTATGAGAATAATCATTTTTGAAGGAAGAGAATCATGAAAAGTTAAAGGGGTTTAAGTTTTACTGTATACACCTTCTGTTGCCTCCTGATGATTTGGGTTATTAATCCACTCTTATATAGATAGTTGTAAATAACACAGGCAATTGAAAGCTTTTAAAAGTTGAAAATGCAATTAAGTCCTAGGTCAAGTTGTTGGTTTACAAAATGATGTTGCTCAAATCTTTGATGATTCTATCTCTATATAATAGCTAAATCAGACATAGAAATGCATAGAATTGCGACATGTGGCATGAACTCATATCTATCAAGTTAAAAACCAGATTTTTAACCCATTATTTTAAAAACCAAACCGGTACCGGTTCAGTCTGGTTCCTATCAATTTGAACTGAAACCACTCTCCGACTCCTCTGGGACTGCTCTCTTTCCGAACCCATCTCTAACTCTCTCTCCCACCTCTTCTGGAACCAGGACTCTCTCGGAAGTCTCTATAAAACTCTCTTTATTCCCCATCCCCATCGCAATTCTTAGCACCCATCTCCACCTGTCTCTGCGCTTTTTCTCTCCGGCCGGTTAGTTCGTTCTCCAATTATTTATGTGTTTTAAATTTCTGTGCTACAATTTATGACCTTTTATTTTCCCAAAAACCAAAAACCAAACTGAAACACTGAAAGAAAAAGAAGAGAAAACACTGAAAGCTGAAACACTAAAAGAAAAAGAATGGAAAACACTGTAATAATACCTTAGAAAACCTTAGGAACTTCGGGAAGATCTAATACATCAAAGCCGGGATCAAACCGGAATCAAATTAAATAAAAAGAAGTCTTACTTAAATACAATTCCTTGAAAGTTTTGAGTCTTTCCATGGCCTATCCATGGAGTTCTTCCCTGCCAAGGCATGCAAGTGATTCTGCCATCGATTAAAGAGAGAGACTCCATTGAGGGGATTTTTCCGTATTCCGGCAGCAGAAGAGACTGCAGCTTCGCCGAGGGTGCTGCGCCAACCGTTCCTCCGCCGTGCTGCCTGGAGTGTCGCGGTTGCTCATATACCGGAGCTTTCAGAAGGAAGAAGAATAGTGATGAGGTTTCGTTTGATTTTAGAAATAGGAAGAAAAGTGAAGAAAAGTAAGAGATAAGGCTTAGAATATTCGTTTGATTTTAGAAATAAGAAGAAAAGTAAGAGATAAGGCTTAGAATATGTGTTGTGTGAGTCTTGCTTTGATTTATTTATTTTCTGAAGAGTAAAGGTTTCGTTTGATTTTAGAAATAAGAAGAAAAGTGAATAAAAGTAAAGAAAAGAAAGAGACTTACGAAAATATTAATGTGGTTTACAGTGACACGCGTCACTGTTGCTTTTTTTTTTTTAGTCATTCTTGCGTTTTTGAAGCCTTTCTGACACTTGATAAAGTTGATAATGACAATACACCAGTTATTCACTTATAACACTGATCCATTATGCATTAGTATGCCAGCCAGTTGTCTACAAAATATTTTATAATTTATAACCAGCGCTATACCAAATTACTATGTCACACTCTAGGCTACTCCTTGAGAAACTATGCACCCATTTACCGTGATTAGTTGCACCAAGATACTATTCTTTTTTTCTTTTCTTTTTTGGTTTTCAGTTGCACCAAGATACACACAAGCTGGAAAGATAAAAAATATTTTATAATTTTTAATCAGTTCTGTACCAAATTACCATATCACACTCTAGGTAGATAAAGGTTAGGTGTCCGTTTGTTTATTTTTCGTTATTTTTTTTCTTAAAAAACAAAAGATAAACAAAAAAAAAAGAACATCTATTATTGATATAAAATTTTTTGTCTGTAATAGTAGACAAAATTGAGAGAGTGTGTTGCAAAAGTACGTCTGTCTCTTTTTCTTTATTTAATTTATTATCTTTATGTTTGTTTTTTGAGATAATTTCTTTATATTAGAGATACTCCTTTGAATATGAATTTGGCTTGAAATCTAAATATGTTTCCATTTTGTTTGTCAAATTTTAGGTTGAGGAATTATTCATTTGAATGTTTATGGGATTTTTTTTTTTCCTTCATGTGCTTTTTCAAATATTCAAAATTATATAGAATTTATTTATATTAAAATGTAATAGACATTACACCAACAATATAAAAAATTCCTACTTATACAATGAAAAAACACACCCGCGCATTGCACATGTTATATGCTAGTTTTAACAATGGCCATGTTAGGTTAGGCTCGTCAGGTTCCTGAAATGCTTAAGATGGAAGTGCTGCCGCAAATTGCTCAGCATTACCATATTTGTGTCCTGAAAGTTTCTTGATATCTAGATTTTTTTGCAACTTATGCTATCAAGGGATATGAAGTCAACTAATAATATTGTTTGCAGATTAATAGAAATACTAAAACCATTATTTTTATCCTCACAACTTATCACCTCCATTAGAATTTCCTAACAAATTACCTGTGAATTTTTAAAATAATATGGTGACCAAGTTGAATCGTCCTCACTTTGTCTAAAAGAGTGAGGCCCTGGTAGCACAAACTGTCACTGAACTCGATTTATCTTTTCTTAATAAGAGCTTCTTTTTTTTTTTTTTTCTTTCTTTGGTAGGCATATTCTTTTGAGCTTCATAAAATTCGAGCTTGCTCGAAATATTTCAATTGGAATCTTAGTGAACCATAATAAAGTTTTTCTTGCCTTTACCATGTTTGTTGCTCGTCGTAGTTTTTCTTTCCCATTATTATGGTTTCCAATATTTTTGATCTCTCAACAGTTCATATTCATAGTTCTACACCAAGTGTTTGAATCTTAATTATTTTTTCCCTTCTCAATCTAGGAAGTGGATGGAGGAAAGGACCATCGACGATCTGTTGGGTATTTATACTAACTAGTTTCACTTTGGAAAGCTCTATTTACATTCTTTCTTATTTTTATGTGAACAACAGCCCGGTCTCATTCTTTTGGTTTGATGCAGCACAAAATCACGGAGCCAAAGGGTTGATGTTCTTCTTCATCATATGTTGAGCGCAGAGCTTGGTCATTCTTAGTCCTCCAATGTATAACTTCACTCCATTCCAATTTCAGTAACTGAATTAGAACTAGTGAAAATTTTTTACTCACAAATATTTGATCAGTTTATGAGAGTACACTATAAAATCGACGTTTTGTCATCCCATTGGATTTGCTATTGTGAATTTTGAGTGAGATCTTTGCAATTGCTAAGCAGGCACCACTCTGTGTCTACTCCTCAAACTGTAGAGAGGAGAAATTTGAAGGCACTCTATAGCCATGCTGTTGCTTCAATTAGTGAGTGGTTTATGCATACCTTTTTCTCCACGACCTTTTGGTGTGAGAAATACATCGAGAGAGAAATGTCATATATTACATTTTTCGCAGGCTGCTTAAAATCTATGAGCATGTACACATTCTATGTTCTCCAAAAGCCCTTCCTTTTCCTTTCTGTAAGTTTTTTGTGCTACCAATACACTTTCCTTAGAACGGTATTACTATCATTGATTGTACAAGTGGAATCGCTGAAAAGGACTACTTTTATCAGTGGAAGAGATGCGTTTTTCAACTCTCTACACCACACTGCATAAATATTTAATTGAAGTCTTTTTATCTGTTCATTTCCAAAGTCTCCTCCACCCAGGAAAAAGGGGAAAAAAAAATGAAAGAAAGAAAGAAAAAGAAACGAAGAATAAAGGGAAAAAGAAAAAAAAAAAAAAAAGAATCGTAGAATGCCATGTGCTCGAGCGACAGCCAATTTTCTCATATTAATGTATATTCCTTGGCTGTCTAAATTTGTGCAACCTCCTCTTACAATGTCCACAGAAAATGTGGCAACCTAATAATTGAAAGATAAATGTGTTATTTATCACATTTTTATTTTATAATATTAATGTAACAATTTTAACAAATGGTTTAACTTTTTTTTTTTTTAAACAATGATTAATCCTTATTGTTGCTTGATGACTAGACTACTCCCAACATATTTGAAAATCCCAATCCAATGAGATAGGCGTGCTTGATGACTACTCCCAACATATTGTTGCATCCGAAGTTGTACGGTGGTCCTCAAAGGAAAAGGAAAATTTTATAACTTTCTTTACTTTTGTTTTTAAAATTGTATTTTTTTTTTTTCACTCCACTTCTTACGTACAAAACTAATTCCGTTAACGTCATATGTTTTTTTTATTTTTTTTATTTTTTTATATATATTGATAATAAATTTTTTTTTTTTTTAAAAAAAGAGGGGACAATGATTCACCCCTTCAATAATGGGTTGGGTTGCTGCCCACTTCCGATGAGAGGAGAGGGATGGAGGGAATGGAGCTTTCACGCCTATAAATTAAGAGTCAGCAACAGTTTTTTTCAGATTTTTTTTCAATGCAAAGAAATCAAATTATTTCTTATTTTTTTTCTATACTATTTAAATATTTTTTAAATTAAATGCTATGAAAAATAGAGAAGAAAGAAACAATTTAAATATTGTTTCAAACAAATGCCATAGGAAAGGAGATAGTTTTTTATATTAAAATAATGTTAAGGGAACAACTTTTTGTTTTCTAAATTATTTAATTTAAAGAATATTTAAATGGTATAACTTTTAGTTTTCTTGGTTTTTTTAGTTTATGGAATACGAAGGAAAGCTGTTGTATGGTTTTTTTTAATAGTTTTTCCCTACATCTAGGAAAGAGAATGTGTTTTAGGAAAGCTGTTACTAGTGCTTTAAGGAAACACCAAGAGAACTAAAAGTTGTACCTTTTAATCTACTTAACATTATTTTAATACAAAAAACTTTATCTCTTCTCTCTTTCCTCTATTATTTATTTAAAACAATATTTACATGGTGTCTCTTTCTTCTCTTTCTCTTAGCATTGAATTTAAAGAATATATAAATGGTATAGGAAAATAATAAGAGAAGTTATTATAAAGTTTATTTGAATAGGAAAATAAAAAATAGTTTGGTTCCCTATATTAAAGAAAAATTTAAAGAAAACTGCTGCTAGTCCTCTAATAAGTTAATATTATCTAATTGAGTAATGCTATAAGTATGGCTCATGTCCTCTTTTTTATCTCTTAAAGGTGATGTGACTTTCAAAATTATTATTGGATCAAAACGAAAAGAGTAAAGTGAAAATACGAAAAATCTAAGGAATTAAAATATGATGTAAAAACCCAAGGTATAAATTAATATATTGCCAAAAAACACCTTGCCTTCTTTTTTTTTTCTTTTTTTTGCCGTCCTAAAAGCATATGAGGAAATGGTTTAGTCTTTAGGAACCTGATCCCATGAGAAGCTATGATTGTTTTAGATTTGATGCAAATTGCACTAGCTAGTAAATTAGTGGAAATCTGTCTTTTTCACTACACCACAAGGGTTGTGATATGAATTAATGTTGTTAATTAAATATATAGGGTAGCATCTACTTTTGCAATCAAATATTACTAGATTCAGTTGAATTCTTGCTCCACAACCCTAATTTATTTATAGGTAGATGATCGATTGAAAGAATTTCTAGGCACCCAAACAGTCGGTGCTATCGAAGTATATGCTATCGAAGTAAATGTATAAACAAATAACACACGAAAACGAGAGAGAGAGAGAGAGAAACAGTACGTGGCTTGATTAGAAAGAAATGTCCATGTGGACACAGAATATCTTAGCCCTGTGTCCTTATTTAAAGCCCCATCCATCCTCAATCAATCCAAACAAGCCAAGGAGAGAAAGAGTCAGAGAGAGAGAGAGAGAGAAAGAGAGATGAGGAGCATGAAAGGAGAGGTGGTTCTGAACATCCCGGCGGAGAAGGCATGGGAAATGTATAGAGACAACGATATCATCAGCAAAATAAACCCTCAGATGCTTGCCGGAGCTGAATACATACAAGGAGATGGCAGCCCCGGAAGCTTGAGGCTTTTCAAGCTCGGCCCTGGTATCCATCCCTCTCTCTCTCAAACCTTGTTTCACCAATTACTCATTCTTCTATAATATTCTAGCTCTACATGCACTTACCTGATGATATCCTATATGCCCCCCCCAAAAAAGAAAAGAATTGGATTAGTCTTCTATAAGCAAAAATCAAATATTATATTATTTCCGCCTGGCCGAACGGAGTGATGTTCGTTAAGCGTCCGAACAACGTGTCCAGAACTGATATCAAGTGAGGGAATCGAGACATTTGGACGGTGCCACCGCCGCCCTTCTCATCTAAATGAATAGTAAGCCTGTGACTTTCAATCGAAAGGCATGTTGGACTTCATCTGACTGAGACTATTCGTAGCAATTTCATTGCGATTCTCTTCCAAACGAAATCTTAACCGGATGTTTTAATCACACGTTTTAGTAGGATCACAACTTTTTTCTATATAAACCTAATTAGGACAGCTTTGGCCGCTCACTAAAAAAAGTCAGCATTTAATGTCGTTTATTATAAAATCCTTTATCTTAAACGATGTTAAATATATATTTTTACATCGTTCGGGTGAAACAACGTTATTGTTTTAGATTAAACGACTTTAACTTGGAGCAGGTTTCTGATTTTACCCCTTTTACCGCGAACAGACACACCCGTACCTGAATCTGCCCCTGTGCTTGTTAATTAGTTTTGCTAATGCACTATTAGGCCCACGTTGCCAGTCAACATATAGCAATAGAGGGTAGGGTGGCGCAGACGGAAGTCAGGCCAGGTCCTATCATACCCGGCACTGCATACAGTGACTGACCTATTAAGTAGACCAAGGGAGGCCATGGCCCCTTGGTTTTCAGTGTTTCTTTAAATTTTTTTTTTATAAGTTGAAACATATATATATATATATACTACCTTTTTAAAAATTAAGTTTGCTGCATGCTATCAAAAATAAGTTTGACCCTTTGTTCATAATTTGAGTACCCTTTCATATAAGAAATTTTGATTGTGTCCCTAAATGCATGCATGAAAATATATATCATCATTATTTTGTTTACTTGCGTATAAATGGGAACCATTAATTTCTGATGCAAATGAATTTGCGGCACGTACGCAGCTGTGAGCGACTACGTGAAAGAATCAACGCAGAAGATAGAAAAGGTGGAGATGGCGCAGTCGGTGACGTACCGTGTGATTGGAGGTGAGCTGAGTGGGCTGTACGATCCATACAAGGTTACCTTCTCGTTTGTTCCCATTCAAGGAAAAGAAAATGAAATGTGCAGCGCCGAGTGGAAGGCGGAGTTTGAGCCGCTGACTCCGGCGACGCCTCCACCGGAAAAGGCAAGGGATGCTGCTCTCGGATTCCTCAAGTGGTTTGACAAGTTTGAGCTCAGCTAGCTACTAGTCGTACTAGCTAGCTACTACCTATATATATATGTTTCTATATGTATGTGATGACAAATGGTGAATAAGATATTGTGCTGCATGTGTGTGTTTATATATAATATTCCAAGTCTCATGATATTTATGGATGTTAAACCCATGTTAATACAATTAATCTATATATATGGGATGTTAATTAGGTATAAAGTTTGTATTCTGTGCTTACAATATCATACAAATTAATGAGTTTTCCTTTGGACTTGACAACCCAAAATAAACAAAGAGATTGACTTACAAAAAATAAATAGAGAGAATAAAATAAAATTGAAATTGTTAGAATATTAATTAAATGATCAAATCAACTTTTTGCTTTTGACTTAAGTTTTTTGGACAACTGCTGACATGGTGTTGGAGCAAAGTCGTTGGAGTTTTGTTTGTCATTCACGATCTCATTTCAATTAAATATATTATATGTTAGGTCTCACTTATTAAGAACGAATTTGAGTCCACACGTGAGGAAAAATATTAAAATATTAATAAATCAATCATTTTTTATCAGCTTACGCTTTTGAGACAACTTATAATTTAAAAGAGCATGGTTGGTTCTTCCAATAATTAGGCGACTTATATAGGCATACGCCTAAGGCCTCCAAATAGTAGTAGTGCAATCAAGGCGCCTTCCATAAAAGAAAAAAAAATACACGTTTAAGGCCTCAATTATGGTAAAAATATTAGTCAATACTCTTTAATTAAGAAAAAAGTTATGGTAAAATTATTTAATTTCAAGAAATTAAAATTATTGGACGATGATAGTTTGCCCCCCAAAAAAAAAATAAGTCTTAATCTTTAAAATTTTCTCAAACATAATATTTATTTGATGTCCTATTGGACGATGTGAATAAGGGGGAAGCCTTTGCTGTCCTATTTAAGTCAATGTCACATTAACGGAATCTATTAAGTTAGTGGACGGAATTGGACTTTATGGAGTAAATTTTTTATTTTTTATTTTTATTTTTATTTTTTTTGTATACCTCAAGGACCTCTGAATTTATTTTGGACATTACATGGAGCTAATTGTAAATCAAGTAAACCATAGAGACTAATTTTGCATCTTCTCCAAAATTTTAAAATAAGTTTTACATATAGAAAAAAAAAAATTACTCTAATTGACATACTAAATTATATAAATAGACTATATTCATTTCTAAATGCATGTATCGCTTATAAAATTTTATTGATAATATTTGTTATAGTTACTCCTGTAGAAAAAGTTTTTTCAAAATGAAAATTGATAAAATCATACTTAAAATCGACAATGTTACAAGAAATATTATGTAAATTAGCTATATTATCAACTAGAAATGAGATGTTAGAAAATTTTGAATATTAAAACTTAATTAATAACTTTGCATCTCAAAAAGCGAGAAGAATAATTTTTAAATTAACAAAAAAATATAATATAAAAAGTTAAATTCATATTTAAATATAATAAAAAGTCCCACTTAAATTTGTTGTCTTAAACCTCAAAATTTATCTAGCTGTAACGGAGATAACTTTTAATACCGTAGCCAAGTGGTAGTGAAGGGCCCTAGTAAGTNAGTTGAATGTGGATCAAATGGGAAGATTTGCATGAATTTGAAAAATTGAAATCGATCATGTGGAGTTATATTCTTGAGTAAAATACACCTCTACCAAATAGAGAACTCCTCAATAAAGTTGTTAAATCATGATCAAAACCCTAGAGCTTTTAAAATCTTACTATTGGAACTAAACGGTATTGTGCATGCTCTTTATTAAGTCACCATGTCCCTCTGTTTCTTTCCATGCTCTTTACAGGATATTATGACTAGCAGGCTTCCCTAGGCGTGAGACTAGAGACAAATTGGTGAAGTTAAAATAATCTAAAATGACCCATTTTTGACTTAACTGTGAAGAAAGTAGCACCACCTATTGTAATGATAAACAGCTCGTCTCACTATGACCTTCTCTTAAATTTTCAAAACTTTTGTCGTTCCATCCACACAAGGACAAAGAATTTATCATTGTCTTGGCTGTGTTACCTGAGGCTCTGGGAAAGTTGGAATAGGAGAACACTCATATTGAGGTGAGCTTATTACTTAAATACTTTCAGCAGTTATCTACTCCGCACTTGGCTACCTAGCATCTATCGTGGACACGATAACTGGTACACTAGAGTTGCGTCCTTTCCAGTTCTCTCGTATTAGGGAAAGGTCCTCTCAATGCTTTAATGTCCTTCCCATTAATGGGTGAATAGTCCAATCCTTTGAACATACTACAGCCCCAAGTGGTGAAGAGCTGACATCGAGGTTCAAACCTTCAGGTCAATGTAAGCTTTTAGGAAAGATCAGCGTACATAATATCAGGTGGTGAATATATTGTCATGTCATCTAAAAATATTAAACAATGTGACATATATGTTGTAAAATAATTTGGATGATGCAAAAATTCTTATTGACACTAAATAATATTAATCCGAAAAAATTAATAATTGACAATAAGATAAATATAATGCAAAAAATATAGTAAGGAAAGATCTTACAAAGCTATAGAATCACGCAAGAGCGTTATCCTTAAAGGTTGATTTCGTGCCTCCCGGAGTATTTAACTCGGTGCGATTGGATCTCTTGACACGCAACCTCCCAGGATTAGACTATAGCGTCTACCTTCGTTAAGGACGCACTTCCAAATACGAAGGACAATTGAACAACCCTTTTAATTTGGAGGATCCAGAAAATAAATAAAGAATTGAATAACATATATTCTTTTTTTTCTTGCAGGCAGTAGCCGAAAAGAATTCTGGAGCAAAAAATTTTTTGTGGAGACACAAGGTTGAAAAGTCAATAAAGAATACACCTTTTTCTTTGTATGTCTTTTCTTGGAAAAAATGGAAGCACTTATAGACTGTGCATAAGCAGTGTTTTTTTTCTCTTCCTTCCTTAAGGCTCATAAACATGTGTTAAAGGACTAACGGTAAAAAACGTATGAAAACAAAAATTTGTGTGTTAAATACAAACGGTCATGAACGTATGAAATAAGTGTTTTAAAGGCAAACGGTAACATAAAATCTAAAAAATATTTTATTGACCTAATGGTCAGTAAACTCAATGGCTTGTGCAAAGTTTTAATGACTAAAATCTTAAAAGAATAATGTTTTGTAACACACTCAATACAACAATATATACCCGTTAGATGAAATGAAATAAAATAAATTTTAATTATAAAATAATTTGTTTTCATTTCACTTGAAATGAAAAAAAAAATGTGAAATGAAAAAAAAAATGGCTTACATGCGAGTATACTTTTTATATATATCATCTACATATAAAGTCACCGCAATTATATAAAAACCGTATCTTATGACTTTGTAGTATACTTTATGACATATTCCTGTTTTTGGATTGCATGATATATTTGTAGCTTACACAATTAAAACATATATCTTTTAGATCTTTCCTTTCAAATCCCGAATACCTCGTTTCCCCTTTTTTTAATGATGGCTTTTAATTAAGACCACCACTACTTTCAAATGCACTCACGTTTTCAAATTAAATAGTAGGTCAGAACTCTGCACCAACTATATACCACTGAGGATTGTGATCTAATATCTATATGACTCTAGGGCTCACTTTGACAAGATGGCTAGTAGGGATTAAGTTTGAGTTTTTGAAGTAATATTCTATTGACTATTGTTAGTCGCGGCCTAAGATCTCAATGGAAGGACCTGAATTCTTTGTAATTGGCTGTGAATTGCAGCTAATTTGGGGATTGAAAGAGGGCTTTGAATGGTCTATTTGCCTGAACAAATAGGTCTTGTATGATGCGAACTAACTAGTAGAAAATAGAGAAAAAAGATAGATAGCTACTTTGAAGAAACTTTAACCTTTATAAATACATAAAGTTATATTATACTAAACAATAATCAACTCATCAATATACTTCTTCATTGATAGTTTCTCCTTTAAATAGAAAAACAATTACATATGGGAACTAAACTATGACTCTAAATTATCTAAATGACCGACTAGGATTAAGAGTGAGTCTATTAACTCTAGATTATGACTTTAAATCTATTAATAAGAATTAAAATCAAACTCCTTATTGGAGATTTATTCTTTATTGGACTTTAACACGACACTGGGGCAATACTAAATAAGAGAAATGCTTCTACGTCTGGCCAAGTATTCTTCTAGGGGTCCTCATGCATTACTTTTGAGTTAAAAAATCAAGGCTAGCCCACTTCTAAAGAATGGAGAAAAGCTAGTGTCTTGATTTTTTTAACTCTAAAGTAATGTAGGAGGACTCCTAGAAAGATATTGGGTAGACGTAGAAGCATTCATCTACTAAATAATTATGATCACATCATTCTATATTAAATATTTATGATCATATCACTGCACCTCGAACTGTTTAAGCACCTGCTTGGGTACGTGGGCCATCGAGATCATCTCTCATTTGGAGATCGGGTAAGCTGCAATTTTTGGTCAACTAATTACAACCAACGAATGAGAAATAAATACCTCCATATGTTTTGAAGGAGCAACCTTTTTTTTTTCTCCATACTTTTAGCTGGAGAAAGCATCCAACTTGCATTCATGATTGAAAACATGTTGTCAATTATATTAGGAAAATTGTTAAATTGATCCCCATAGTTTCACCTTGTAACAAAAATATTTTGTAGTTTCAAAATGAACTTAAAATCTATGTGTTATGTTTTGTAACGAAATCATCCTTCCATGAAAATGCCGCAATTTTTCCAACAAAATCCTTTTATGATTACAAATTTACCTTCAAGTAAAAATTACAAAAATAAATAAAATAAAATTGGTTTAGGCTGGCTGAACCACTTCATAGGCCCTAAGGGTTGGTCAACCACCCCCTCTGACTCGTTCTAGGAGTGGTTGACCACTTTCAAAGGCCTTTCGGGAGTAGTTCAGCTACTCCCAAAGGAAGATCTTTGTAGGGGTAGTCGAACCACCTTCATCGCCTTTGGGAAGTCATTCAATCACCCCAAGTATCTGGTTATAGGGGTGATTGAACTATTGCAAAACTATGAGGGTAGTTCGACCAGCCACAGAGACCAATTTTTGGGAGTGACTGGCCAACCGAATCACCCTCATAACTGACAAACCCCCATAACCAACCAATAGAGGTAGCTGAATTACCCCAGACTATGAGGTTGTTCTAGAGGTAGTCGGACACCCCCATGACTAACTACTAGGGGTGGCTGAACCAACCCCCCAAATTGCTTAGGGGTAGAGTCGAAACCAAGAGGCTGGAGGGTATGGCATCCCTTGATTTTGAAATTTGTACATAATTTGAGACATAGCCAAAAGGACCTGAGAACTTGGGGTTGGTTTAACCACCTTAAAATCAGCTAGAGGGGGTGGTCAAACCACCTTCAAGGGCCTTTGTGGATGATTTGGCCACCACTAAAATCAACCTTCGAGAGTGGTTGAACCATCCCCAAAATATGCCAGGAGGAATGGCCAACCACTCCCACACCAAACAATTTTTTTTAAAAAAAAAAAAATTATTTGAGGATAAATTTACAATTTCATAATGACTTTATTAGAAAAATCACCAAATTTTGTACAAGGGATTATTTTGTTACATAAGAATACTACAAAGATTTATAAGTTTATTTTGACACCGTAAGGATTTTGTTGTTATAAGGTCAAACCACAATGACTAATTTGATAATTTTTTCAAGGGATAAATGCATTTAAGGTCCTTATGGTTTAAAGTTATGACAAATAGTTTCTTAGGGTTTAAAATGTGACTAATTACTTCCTAGGGTAAGCTAAAAAAACAAATCAGTCCCTACTGTTAGAAAAGTTAATCCGTTAACTTAACATGTCATCACCAATAATATAATGACACATGTTTGATAAGTTTAGTCATTGTAAAAAATACATGTTGGACTTGACAGATCACTCATATTAAGCCACGTTAGCTCACTCTCTTCACGTCACTCCTCACCGCATCAGAAGATAAAATGCGTTTCAAAGAAAAAACCAAGCAGTAACTTCATCGTCTCCAAATCTCAGACGTCACCCATAGTAGTCGTTCCTCTTCTTCTTCGTTGTTCCTATCAAAATTTCACCCATTAGACGCCACCCAACGAAACAAAAAATCGTTATCCAAATCTCAGATGCGGTCGCCATCTTCCGTCGAAGCCATAAAAATGTTGCCATCCCTGTCTTCCGTTTCAGTTGGTTGATGCCTATTTGCTCAACTTTTAGTTCCGACGACATGCGCTCTGATGATAATCCTGAGTTCACAATATTTTGGGGGGGGGGGGGGGGTAGGCTCACTGGTCTGACAAAGGGTTATGGGTTTGTTAGATTTGGAGATGAAGGTGAACAATTGCGTGCTATGACGGAGATTAATGGTGTTCTCTGTCCATCAAGGCCTATGCGAAATTGGCCGGCTACGAATAAAACGTGTTCGCAATGAAAGGAATGCAATACATTTAATGGAGATCTTTTGTTGGTTAATTGTACTTTTAATGGCCTTATGTATTAGCCATCTATAAAATCTTAGGTTGTTGTGTTAAGAGAATAATAATCAATTGAATTTGTTGCCAATACTCAGCCTAAGTTTCTTCTCCGATCTAAATGTTCATTGTTAGTTTGTTTCTGCCAAATGCTATCATTGTGGCTTACCTTCGTGTCAGAGTTTTGGACGAGTCAGAGGCACGGTGGCGAAGACGCGCAGACGATGACGCCGACTTAGAAGAGGAACAACGAAGAAGAAAAGAAAACGGATATCACTTTGGTATTCTATGATGGGTGAAATTCTATGATGGGTGGCGTCAAATGGGTGAAATTCTGATAGGAACCGCAAAGAAGAAGATGAACGGCTACTATTGGTGACGTCTGAGATTTGGAGACGATGAAGTTACTGTTTGGTTTTTTCTTAGAAACGCATTTTACCTTCTGAAGTGGTGAGGAGTGACGTGGAGAGAGTGAGCTAACATGGCTTAATTTAAGTGATCTGCCAAGTCCAGCATATATTTTTTTATAATGACTAAACCAATCATACATGTGTCATTATATTATTGGTGATAACGTGTCAAAGTTAACGGATTCCATTAACTTTACTAACCGTAGGGACTGATTTGTTTTTTTAGCTTATCCAAAGGAGTGATTAATTTTAACTATAGGGACTGATTTGTTTTTTTAGTTTATCCTAAGAAGTGATTAGTCACATTTTAAACCCTAGGGAGCTATTTGTCATAACCTCAAATTATAGGGACCTAAAATGCATTTATCCCTTTTTTCAATTATATTTAACACTCTCAATAAATGTTCATAATTGTACGAAACTCCATCAAATGCAGTGTGCTACATCCTCCACTTAAGGGTGTGCTACAGCCACCACTTAATTTTGGTCATTTGTATTTGCGTTTTAAGTTTGAGTTGTATTGAGTCATGAGTATAAAAATATACAAGTCAACCTAACCCAATTTATTTAATTAAACAAATCAGACCCATTAACTCTAACCAACTAATTTCGTGTGAAGTTCCTATTGAGTTCGAAGGTTGTGTCAATAATTGTCAACCCTTATAAATGACGAGTTTTAATCGTGTTGAGACATATGAATGAGGCTATATAACTCAAACTTAACCTGATCCATTTAATTAAATGAATTAGATTCCTCAACCTTAACCCAATAATTTCGTGTTAATTTTATGTTAGGTTTGCGAGTCCAATAAAAAATTGTTGGCCCCAATTCCCCTGAATACCACATTCACTAATTTAGAGACATGCATGAATAATCATCTTAATCCAATAGAAATTCTTCCCATCATACCAAAATCATTCAATTATATCTACAACTACTTAGAATCGAAAATATATAATAGACTAATGGTCCAATTCCATCAAAATTGCAATGAGAAAGGCCACCAGCTGTAAATGTCAGTTCCAACACTGATTTCAACCTCCCCTGTACATATTTAGATCTTACAGCCTTTCTCACGCTACCCCAGCTCCTCTAGTGTGATTTTAGGCCGGAAGGCGAAACTGCTCAATGTCTGTCGACCCATTCTTGGCGAAGCTTGTTACAAGCATATTCATCATCTTAGCTAATTTCGTCCTGAACTCAATTGACTTGTTGTCTCCTCCAACATTATCCTCAGCTCCATCATTAACAACAAACCCTACAGGTGCACCCTCCATGTATGCTTTACAAGCAGCCAAAATATCACGTCCTCTACTGCGAAAATGACCAGTAACAAAGTCCTCAAAATGCTGCAAATCAGGGCCAAATATAGAAAATTTAGTCCATTAGTTCCTCCACATACAAATTTACGCATATGCATAATAAAATTACCAATGGTATTATCAGGATGATAAATACATAGCTCACCCCTTGAATCATCTATCTGGAAAAGCAAAAATTGAAGAGGGAAAAGAACTTTGAATTTTCACAACCTTTCAAGACAATAAAAGTTCTGTGGAAATGGTGTCCGCCCCCCTTAAGATCTAGGCAGAGGGTGAGGTTATGGTTCAAGACTCATTGGGTGGATAATAGATAATACACACACATATATAAGTATGACACTTCAACTCTAATCGTTCCAAGCAAAGAACGGATTGATGGATAGCCTTAATAAATGAAACTACCATCCAGACTAAGATAGTTGGAATAATCATACCTTTGGTGGCCGCCTCAGTGTGTATATCATTGTCTTCAAGGATAGAATAAAGGCATTCTCATTGTACGCAAGTGATCTTCTTTCCCCTTCTGCCCCAGTGTACGTTTTTTCATAACCAGGCTCATTAAAGAAGGGCTTTGCATTCAGAATTAGAGCTTGTATAGAGACCAAAACTTGTAGCATGGTTGATTTCTCTGGGATCCACATCTCATTCTGTTTACCAGTCCAGGTGCCCAAAAGACTTAGGCAGACTTTCCCACAATCATACAAATTGGGGTTCAGTCGAAGGCCACCTGAATAGTAGTACACCATCTGAAAGAAGCAACTCCCAATTTTTATTATATACAATACAAGATATTATGATGAAAGTAAAGGCATTTCCACCAAATACATACCGGTGGTGAGCTGGGATAAGTAATGGGAAAGAGGCAATCAAAGACAAAAAGGCCATCATGGTAAGGAGTGCCCTCAGGTCCAATCATAACAGCCCTCAAAAGTTCCATCCTTGCTTCATAAACTTTAACAAATATTGTGTCTGCAGAAGATGAATCAATGAGAGGCAGGGAGAGACGTGTCATCTAAACAAGGGGGGGTGGGGGGGTGGAATGACAACTTGCAAAATTAAGAAAATCATTCATATTCTGGTATCATACACTTAACATTAACATTAGAGGACTTAAGACATTAATTCTGCGAAGGACCACATTTAATGCTTTACAGATACTACAGGCCACATCACATAGAAAAGCTTGATCAGTGGTAATGGTCCCAAGATAATCTTGACATGTAAATACTATAATAGCACAATATTTCGGTATAGAAAGAGTTAGAACTCACCCGGTAAATTCTTCTCTAACATTTTCCACTCATCCTGAATTCTCTTTGCCCAATTCTTGGGTGGCTATCAACAAAGAGACACAAAGCAATTCATATCGGAAACACAGAAATTACTTACATACATAAATGTGTGTGTAACTGTTTGTGTTTGTGTTTGTGTTTGTGCTGGTGTTAGTGTTGGTGTTAGAAAGGGACACACACACACACACACCATATAGTGAGACCCAGTGCAACAGGTAAAATTGCATCTTTTTTTTTTCTTTTTTCTCTTTAAAGTACAAACATAAACCATATCTCTAAGTAACTTAAGTCACCTTCCCATCTGAAAAGCCCATGCGGCTATAATGATGATCTGAAAAATCATCAACGCTTTCAAATTGTTTAAACTGTAGAACTTTTCCCATTACTGTATCCCCATTTTCTTCTTTTTTCTCCTTTGAACTCGACTCTGTAGGGATGATTGAACTGCTTGCAGCAGCTGCCTGCATTTTGCTTTCTGGAAGATCTGAAATAATTAAAGTCCTTGTTGAAACTGGTATGTTTGCACTTGAATCCGACTCATTCAACCAAGGAAGTGACACCTCTATTCCAGGAGGCAAATCCACACTATCAAATTGGGATTGCATACCCATATAACCATCATCGTACAAGAAATCATCATTGTCATCGTAATCAGAAACATAGTCATCATCTTCATAGGAACCACCATCATCATCACCAGCACCGTGGCCATCCTCATCATACCCATTATATGTTAAATCAGAAGTAGAACTGTTAAGATTATTTGAATTGATTGATCCTGATGTGGTGCTCTTGAGGGGATCAACACTGTCCAGTGATCCTCCAACAGTAGAATTTCCAGGATCACTGGCTGAAGCATCCTGTAGAAAGAACAAAATTACAAAACACACAACAGCACAAGTAACATTAAGCAAAGGGAAACCCCTCAGCAAAGCACAGAGTTAATTCTGACAATATACCTTGACTTGGTCTTGCCATGTCCCGTCATAGCTTATTTTTGTTTTCCCTTTGCTGTCCATGTCAACCTAAACAACAAGATTGGTCCATGAGCATGAAGTGATCAACTTTTGCATCAAATAAGCAAAGAAACTAAGCATGTCCACGGAATTTAAGCAACAAATCTGAAAGTGCACTGTAGTTATCAATTCAGCAGAGGGAAATATAGCAAGGGCAAAAGTGTATTCTGCAAGAACATGAGTATGTGTAAAAGCATATGCGACAATGTGTACATGCATGTCGGTGTAAGGGGGGGGGGGGGGGTGAGGGAGGGAGGAGAGAGAGAGAGTTCCAACATAAAGAAGCAAAATGATAGTGGAAAACAAGCTGTTTTGGTTATCAACCTCATTATCACTACCCTTATTATGGGGAAAACATCAATTAATTTTAGAAAATATGGTTTTGGAGTAGCAAAGGGCATTTAAATGCTTAGAACTCATCCTCCAAAGGAAACACACCTTAGAGTGGGTTCATTAACATTCACACTCTTTCATTCTTTGAATCAAAAAGGTAAAGAAATTAGCCTTTCTGTGCAAAACAAACTGGTCGAAACACCGTGTACTCAAGCATTCACATTCGTGCTGGCACAGGAGTGATATTAAACTGTCTTGTAGACACTACAAGGATAATCAGCACTTGGTTGGCACATCTTGCACTTCCCAATTCACTAGTAAGCATGCAGGATACAAGAAACAATAGAGAGTTGCTCTAGAATTTTTATTGGATTGCTTATTCTACCTTATAATAAACCATTGCAAATAACGCTGTTTCTATCCATATAAGCTAAACCTAAGATTATAACACAAAGCCTAAAGTCACACATTGTTGCCTATGTACTTCTCAGAGTACATCATGAAATTAAGCATGCTTACTGAGTCTCTCCAGCTCTCAACTCATCTTCAATATAGCTCCATGATAAAATAACCAAAGCACTGTTTGGGGGTTGAGAAAGTTGAGGAAAAAGCTTGGAGTGTGGGAGATGTAAACCCAACTAAACAAAAGCACTGTTTGGGGGTTGAGAAAGTTGAGGGAAAAAGGTTGGAGTGGGGGAGATGTAAACCCAACCAAAGTAACTCTTTGAACAACTATCCAGGAAATCTATTAGAATCTCCCTTCTCCTGCAAACCTAACTCCTCCTAGTTTCCCCTCAACTTTCTCACCGACCAAACAAAACCTTAGAAAATGCATGTGAATTATCAGAAACACCCAAGCAAATTAAGGACAAAAACCCATAAAATTTCAAACAATTACAGATCATACCCATCAACCAGACCAAAATCAACAGCCCCAACAATCAAGTCCCTTCTAAATTAACAATCTTAACGAACCCAACAAAGAAAATTAACCCAAACCCACTATTCCAAAGTACAAACAAAAAAAACGTTTCTCAACCAAACAATCAAATTCCATCGAATTACCAAAAACCCAAAATTAAACAACCCAGAAAACAAAACAAAAAGATACCTCGTTGTGTTTAATTTTCTTGGAGATCAAAGTCTGTGGAGTTTCAGAGGCGTTACCCCCCACGTCCAGATCCATTTCCCTTATAACCCAATTCCTGTGCCACAATTCTAGACAGAGAAAAACAAGAAGAGAGAGAGATCAAAGTCAGAGAGAGAGAGAGAGAGAGTTCAGTTGGGTCTGGGTAGGCAACTTTGCTACCGTACTAGGCAAGGGAACTATTCAGTTTTTGTATGTGAAACAAACTCTTGCTAAACGCGCTATGTGGCGCCTTTTCATTTGTCGTGTAAACTTTTTTTTAGTAGAAACTTTGTTTGACTTTGCTACGTGCCCTTACAAGAGTAGTGGATGTTTTAGGTTATGGTAAAATTGAGTGTGGCTGATTAGTGCAAAAAGTGCGTGGAAATTGTCTGCTTTTATGCGTTAAGAATACTGGTGATTTTGTAGAACTCTGTATCCCACGGTTCCCACCTCTTCTTTTGTCTAACTTTCGCATTATCTTTTTTTTTTTTGTTCCCCTCTCTTGGGTATATGACTCCTCGCTACCGTTTAAATTGATGACTTTTCGATAATTAGACACACTTTGACCTTTGTGATTGGATTTACATCCGTCCGATTCAATCCAATCAAGTATAAATATAAGATTATATAGTTCAATTTTAGTTGATTTGTTTAGTTATTTGTGTTAGATTTGCAAATTATATTAAAAAATTGTCGATTTTTTTGTCGGGTATTGAGTTTGGATCGTATCGAAATATGTATATAAAATTATATAAATCAATCATAATCTGACTCATTTAATTAAATAGATTAAATTTTATCTTAACTCATTAATTTTATATTAAATTAAATTAAATTTATAAATCGTATAAAAAGATTATCAAAATTACCTGTTCGAACAACCTATGTTTCACTTGCTTGGATTGTCGAAAAGGCTGCTTAAGCGGGTTGGTCAAATAACCTTTCACATGATGTTGATGCTAAGGTTTTGTGAAAGTTTTACTATGAATGGGGATTTTTTTTTTTTTTAATAAAATGCAAGTCGCAAATGGTTTTGTATTTTTTTTTTTTTATTAAACAGCAAATACAAAATAAATGGTTGTAAGTTTCGTCACACTTATGGAAGATTGTAATTAAACACAACTAGAAGTCATTATCTTATCCTAATAAAATTTACATAGATTTATCCGCCTTATTAGTATTTTTTATTTTTATTTTTTCTCGTTAAAGTGATGGAATAAAAGAATATTCATACTTCAATTAGTTAATAATTGTTGAAAGTTAAGCTTACCCTTTATTATTTATAGAAGATAGGTAGAATTAGAATTATAAAAATATGTTTCGAATGGAATCCACCTCCTCTCAAAATAAACATTAAAAAAAAAAAAAAAAGTACTCAAATATTGTTGGTGGGAATCAATTGGACACATCCCTTCCTCTTTCTTTGTTCAAATGAGACATTAGTGCCTAATGACCTACGCATGCAATTAAAATAGTACGTACGTGCCCAAGTCAATTTCTCATCTATCTCAAAAAATTAAAAAAAAAAAAAAGAAGTCAATTTCTCATCCTTTGATGTATACCATGGATGTTTTGAAGCCTGTAATTGTGTTTAAATTGTGATTTTTAGGTAGTAATTAAAACATTAAAATTAGTGGGTAAAAAGAGAAACATAATTTGAAAATTGTTCGTTGAGGATGCCATTTTTGTAAATATGTGAGAAAATGATGATATGGAAGGTCGGAAACAGCTGCTCATAAAAAGGAAAAATAAATAAATAAAAATAAATAAAAAAGAGCCCTGCCATGTTAAAATTGTATGCCTCTACAGTAAGTTTTATTTTGTTTTATTCCTTTTAAGATGGAAAAGAAGAACCCCAAAACAATTTAATACCTCTGAATAGTTTGAGACGTGATCATCTTCATCTTAAATATTCAACTGATTCCCACCTGTTTCATAGAACTCATTTATCTGTCCCAGTAATTATTAAGTTTGGTTGAATTTGCAGACAGGAATGGAAGTTTTGATTGAGATGATTTGAAAAATCAGGAAAAATAAAACCTCAAATTTCCGTAACCTTTTTTTGTAATATTTCTTTCTTCAAATTAACGCGTGTTCAACTTTTATTTTGTTAAATTATCATACAGCATAATCTCTCTATACATACAAAACTTTTTTTTTTTTTTTCTACATTTTTATCTCACTCTTATCTCATTGGAATGATGAAACATGTCTATCAGCCTTTTGAATCAATATTTGTTAATATAATAATAATAATAATAATAATAACATAATAATAGAATAATGGCATTGCCACATCAAATCAGTGAGGTAGGAGTGGAAATGTAGGGTGTAATATGTAGCATTACTCTATTTATAACCGAGGTAATGATACAAGTCATCCTTCATGTCTACCTTGTGTCAACCAAAAGTGATGTGGCTTTCAAAATCACCATTAAATGAAAAGTCAATAATCATCGATAATAAATTTAATGGTGATTTTAAAAGCCACATCACTTTTGGTTGACAAAGGTAGACATGGAGGGTGATCATATATAATTACTCTATTATAACCAAAGGCAGGGCTGGGAGGGCCATGGCTCCCTAATTTTAAATTTTTTCCTTAAAATATTTATCTATAGTTAAAAATATATATTTGAGCCCTAAAATTTAGGCTTGACCCCTATTAAAATTAGAATAATTCTATACAACATACTTTTAGAAATAATTCTAAAAACTCAACTTTCATCCCACTTAGTGAATGATGTGGCCGTGCACATAAGCTTTTGAATTATTTTTTTTTTCATTTATAGTCAAGACTGATCCAAGGGCTGAGAACATTATCACATCAGTTCAGTAAGATGAAAGTTTAGTATGTAACATTACTCTACTTTTATCTCACCTTATTAATGTGATACTATCAACCAACCATTGAATCATTTATCTTAAAATTAAGTTTGACTTTTCGTTCATGCTTTGACCCTTTGAATGAAAATTCGGAATCCAAATTAGAAATCAATTGTGAGCACTTCTTATATATATTATAATAAAAGTTGTCAACATTATTCATTAAATTCATAAGACAATTACCCACAATGATGTGTCTCCTAATGAAAAGACATAATTATCTTTTCTTCACATAGAACATATCAAAGACTATTAATGTTGGGCATCATTATATCCACTTTTAGTCAAGGTTGGTGCTTTCATAAGTTTGGAGGAAGAATTCACTTCAATGTTATACTATTTTTGGCATTAGCATGTTCAAGATATGACCTTCACGTGGCCATTTTTACAAATTTTTATCAAATCAATTTAAAGATATGGAATATGGCCCACGAAGCACCTTCTTTCATTGAATTACCAATTCCTAATTCCCATGTTAACTAAGTATCATGTTAACCATTGATTCAATAATTAGAAAGTTGAGTAATAATAACTCAACTTATCACCAAGTTAGATATGTTATTAAACTTCATTTCAAAGGAAAAAATATATGTTATTAAACTTGGTTAATTTATTTTTCAAATCAAACTCATGATACTTGTATACGAACTATTTGATTAATATTTTTTCCTTATAAAAAGTACAAATCATCACATTAAATTCATAATATATTAATATAAATTTATTCATTTTCATAAGAATTTAAGCTATATTTATCTTTGTATGAAAAAGATTTGTTTTCATCTTATTAAATACTTAAAATGTTTCTATAATAAAATCTTGATTAAAAAAAGAAAAAAAGATGGCCTGTATTACTTCACCAAGAAAGGAACCACGTGATATCAAGTGGCCAGATCGTATTCGCAACTTTGGCATCATTGTTTAGGTTACTTATCAATAAAATCTTGTTCTTTCTTTCTAATAATGTGCCCGGAGTTTGTTATTCAAATACATAACCTTTGCTTTGTTTGCCTTTTAGAAAAACAAACACGTACTTAATTTTCAATTAGTCATATTTCTTTTACTGCAAGTTGACATTTTGGGTAGATATCATATGCCTTCCATCAATGGGGCACATTATTTTCTTACAATTGTTGATGATTACATCAAATGCACTTGGGTCTATTTAATGCAACATAAATTTGAGACCCGTTCTATCTTGCAATCCTTCCCTCATCTTGTCGAAGACCAACTCTTGGCCAAGATCAAAGTTATTCACAGTGACAATGGCCCTAAATTTATAATCACAACCTTTTACTCCAAAAAGGGGATCATCTATTAGATCATTTGCGTTTCCGCTCCACAACAAAATGGAGTGGCTAAACTCAAGCAAAGACACATTCTCAATATGTCTTGAGCCCTGCCTCTTCAAGGTAACTAGCCCACGCAATTTTTTAGAGATGTGATAGCATCTTAACTACTTCCCACTTAATCAATAGAAAACCTACTCCCCTCTTATTTGGTCAATCCCCATATGAAAATTTGTACAACACTAAGCCACACTATAGTCACTTGAAAGTCTTTGGATGCTTGTTTTTTTATTCTACCCACTCCCAAAATCCATCTAAATTTGATTATCGTGCTACACGATGTGTCTTTCTTGAGTATCCATATAGTCAAAAGGGTTACTACCTCTATGACCTCGTCCGTCACAAAATATTTGTATCATGTGATGTTCTCTTTTATGAAGACCATTTCCGTTTTGTCCACTCATCAGCCATCTCTTCAAGTCTTACCTATTCTGTTTGACCTCCCTAATGATGTCCCTACCAATTCCTCCCACTCTGCTGAAAAATCAAGATGTCAATCATGACATCACTATTACACCTCCTACCACCCAACAATCCATTTGGTCCATTCAACCTCTTGCATATCTGCACGATTTCCATCTTGATTAGATTCTCCTGTCTCAAATCAACCAATCATCATATTCAGCGTTGGTCCATTCCTCAGATACTCCTTACCTGTAATGCCTTTTTATCCTATGCTCACTTTTCTAACCACCATCGTACCTTTACTACGATTATCTCTTGGAACATTCGAAGTTGTATTCGAACGATCGAAGTTTTCACCTAACGATCGATCTGTCAATACGACTTTTTTATTAAAAAAAAAGGACATATGAGACAACTCAGCTATTTTATCTCCTTAGCACACTTACTACATAAAAGACATTACATTCATTAGTCACCATTTTCGCCCTTGTAGTCCAGAAAGCCCTAGACCAAGAGAAAGAGAAAAGAGGAAGAGAGAGAGATAGGATTTTCATCATTCTAAGATTGGAGACCTTCTATCTTGGGGTAAGAAGCTTAATATATACTCTTAATCTTTCATTTTCAAGCATGTCTTTTCTGTTTAAATTTGTTTTACTTATGATTAGCTATTTTCTCCAATATTAAGGACTTAACTTGATAATCTACCTTGAAAAAATTAGTTTTTGTATTGGAAGGCAAGAGATTTTAAAAATGGATTTTTATTTTGTAATAATATGGTAGCTAATAATCATGATACGGTGTTGTCAAAATCTTGTTCGTAAGATGTTAATAATGGCATAAGTTATGGTGCATAAAAATTACAACCCTTAAGCATTTTAAGCAATGTGTGAGTTCAGATCCGATGATTATGTGCTTGTTTATGCGTTTGTGGACTGTTGTGTTGCATAGGAGTTAAGTATTGCATAAAAATAGGACTAAAGGTTTATTTTAGGATTTTTAGTTCCTAACCCAGGAGAACGAACGTTCGACCCATGAAAAACAAAAGTACAACCCTTGAGGAACAAACGATCAATGACATCATGGAATGGATACTTAGGGTTTAATTAAATATTAGGGTTTCAACTACATTATTAGAGTTTTAGGTGTGTAGATTTGTATTGTTAGCATGAAGTGTCTAATATTAGAGTATTATTTGCAGTGACTTGATAATTAAGATGTCTGATAGTAAGGAGAATCACCTGAGATAAGTAAATACTTACAGAACTATATTTTCTCAATATGCGATATGAATTGAGCATGCTTTACTTTTCAAAAGACTATTTCTTGAGCCTATTGATTTTTATAATATGTTTACAAAATCTTCAAACAAATATTTGCATATTATACGATTTATAATAATTGGACATATTTTTGTGAATCGTCATGTATAGATGGTGGACATATGTTATTTGGATTTGACCCTTTAGTCAAAAAGATTTACTTCTATGTTTGGCTTTGAATTAAATAGTTATTTGTGATGGGTGCACAATGTACAGGTGGGTCACCATTATAACTTTGCTAGTAGTGTGAGCGACCTAAGGTCAGACTCGATTAGGCTGCTAATGCATGATGGTATGCGGCAATATCTAGAATACGAGTATTGTACTACAAATCCATCGAGACAGCATCATTTCAAGCGGAGATGGCAATTCAGATTTATGGGTCATGTTCATGTGAATATTTTTATGATTGTTTATTTCTCTTGTTTGAGACAAGCTGCACTATTACACCCTTGGTGATGATCCTTTACTTTGAGAGCATCTAGGGTTCTTTGAACAATGTGATATCTCACATCGCTAAACAAATGATACAACAATACTAGTGTAACTCTTTTAATAAACATATCATGTTGGGTTGACACAAACAAAATTCGTTTCAACCTCTCTAATATAAATGGGTTGAATTGACATAAATACTTAATTTAACCTGATTTATACAATTCCTTATCTTATAAGCATAATTTATAATAATTATACACATTTATAACTCGATTCATGACAAAAATCAATTTGATAATCGATATCTATAGCCATAATTGATAGTCATATGTAGTTTAATTATATGGGTTATGCAGGTTAATTGTAGGTTAAACGAGTTCACACGAATTTGACTCGTTTATCAATTGTGTCTAATCAGAGATTGATCCGTTTAGAATCGAACCATATTACGCTAACCCATAATTTCCTAATTTCGTATCATGTTTGTGTTGGATTAGCAAATCGTATAAAAAATTGTTAGTTCTAACCATTCCCATGACCTTGTTAATATCATGCTAGAAAGAGAGTTGCAAATAATTATTGATGCCATTCAAAACTATTCCGAGTAGTAGCATAGGAAATTTGTTATCTTCTAACTTATGTCCACCGTCTTTTTCTTCAATTTTAGCTTTGAATTACATAAAAAAATATAGAATAACACAAATATATCAACGTTCGATTATGCTAAATGTGTTGCAAGTCAAACCTCCTTTGGCTTTATCCCTATCCACCTATTTCCATTGGGAGTAAAAAAGTAAGATGATAGTTTTTAAGAAACTTTCATCATTTCTACAATCTCTTTCGAAATTAAAAAAACTCTTAATTTAATGTATTCAACTTTCAATTTATTACAATCTTACAACTCAATTATGATTTTCTATTAAATCTAACGAAGGACATGAAAATTACCAAAATATAGGGAGAAGATTGTAAAAGCAATGAAAGTTTATGGGATTAAGTAAAGTTTATTTTTGAAAAAAAAAAAAGAATATTTTGGGAATTTCTCACGCCCTCTTCTCTCTGTTAGGATTAAACATAAAATCCTAATGGATGGTGAGATTGCAATTTTCTTTTAAGTTAGATACACTAAATTGAGAGTTTATATATATATCCTCTTTGGGTGAGTTTTAAGTACGAACGTTTTGCATATTATTGTATCTCCTGTGGTTTGATCGGTCACAAGAAGTTTTCATGTCCAAGTCTTCCACCTCCAATGCCATTATATAATTACAGTGTCTCGTTAAAGGCTTCTTCTTTCAACACTCCAAGAATAATCACTGCAGCTCCTTCTGAAGACTCTGATTCTGGTGTCTCTTCAGCCAGCTTTGTTCTTGCACATTCTACAGCTTCGGCCAGTGGCTCCAATGGTGATGAGTCAACCCATCTGCAACTCGTTGCTCTTAATTCACGAGTTGAGCAGATGACATCTGATTCGTTGATCATCAAAGCTTCCTTCCATCCTATGCGACGCGTGGCAACTCCCCAAGTATCTGCTAGTGTGATAGCTTCCCCACCTACCACGTGCCCTTCTTCTTACACTGCCACCTTACCTCATCCAACCAAACTTACTGTTTTGGATAAAGGTAAATCTCCTTACTTACCGTCCAAATCCACCCCCCCTTACTTCACCTTATCCCATGTCTCCTGTATCCGATCAAGCTTATCTTCCTACATATGGACCGGGTCGATATATGGATTCGGTCATTACCAATATCCAAGACATCACGGATCACCATGAGCCCATACGTTGCACCAATTTCTTATCACTTTTCTCTGATCCATATACCCCTCAACCACTTACTAGCCCACCAGCCCCCTTCCAAATTCACCCCTCAACCCATCCAGCCCAAATCTCTTATCCCAAACACCATCATTTCACCCGTAAGTCCATCTCCTCTCCTCCTCTCTCCTATTTCCATCCTTATTCCCCAAACACTAAAACTAAAATTTTCCCTTCCTCTCCTCCGCTTGCATCATACTCCTCCCCTTTACCTCCTTCTCCTTCTCCGCCCCCTTCCCCACATATCCACCATGACTCTAGCTGTAAGAAGAGGCCTGCTGCCCTGTTTGATGATAATGTACCACTGTCTTCTTTTAAGAAGTATAAAGGACCGAAAATTTCTAATCCAGAACCTACGTCTTCACTAGAACTTGCTACCCTCTCGATTGCTTCATTGAAAGATTCTCCCATTCCTATGGGACCAATGACCTCCTTCCTGGTTCGCCATTCATATCTGCTCAAGCAATGCCTTTTCAGCATCCATTGCAAATTTGCCACTGCCACCTGATGTTGCTCTTAAGGTGGATTCCCCTGGACACTGGACTTATCCATTGAGCTCTTTGGGTCTTTCATTGGCTCCAGCATAGGACTCCACTGCATCTACTCCTGTAGCTCCAGCCATCTCCAGGAGGTTCTCACATGTCAAAGGTGAGCGCAAACTATTCATGCCGGAGGTATGTTCTGAAGACCCTATGGACACCCAGTCTGTGGACCCTTCGGCAAATTCTGAGGTAAAGGAGGTGTGCCTGTCTAGGCCATCTCCCCAGCAATGAAAACCTTATCTTGGAATTGCAGAGGATTAACCCGGCCCTCTGTCATCCGTAGTTTAAGGGCTAAGATTATGAAACATTCTCCTGATGTAATCTTTTTGTCTGAAACAAAAACTGCTCTTAATGATGCATGTCTGATTCTTAATCAGCTTGGTTTTTACTTGATGGCCCATGTTCCTCCATCTGGCTCTAAAGGAGGACTTTTGTTAACATGGCGCCATGGTGTTGTACTTGAATGTTTCCTAACATCTGTAAATCTAATAAGTGCTTGGTGTTACTCGGATCCTCCCCATAATCCCTGGATATTATCTTGTATATATGGTCCCCCTGCTAGAACTGATAAATTAGCCTTTTGGGATTCTATATGCTCTATTGGGAATTCTTATACTGGTCCATGGCTTTGCATTGGTGATTTTAATATGATTATAGATCAATCTGAAAAAACTGGTGGTAGACCCTATGCATGCTCTTCTACAGACCCTTTTCTTGCTTTTATTAATGGTTTTGGGTTAATAGATTTGGGATTCTCTGGCAATCCTTTTACCTGGTCTAATCATAGAAATAGTGCTAATCTTATTAAAGAACGTTTAGATCGAGGCCTTGCTTCCCCCCAATGGATCCACATTTTCCCTTCCTACTCTATTAGACATCTCCCTGCCCACACCTCTTACCATAATCCTCTCCTTCTTTCCACTACAGAGCATACCATTAATCTACCTAGGCCTTTTCGTTTTGAGGAATTATGGATTAAGGACCCAACTTGTCAAAATATAATCTCTAATGCTTGGCACCCATTTCTTAATGGATCACCTGGATTTAGATTATCCAAAAACCTTAAATCCACTAAGTTTGCTCTCAAAGCCTGGAATCTCCATTACTTTGGCAATATCAAGAAAAATATAGAAGCAGTTACTTGTAAGCTTGATGTTGTGCAACAAACAAGTTCTTCTTTTTCTTAGGAATTCTCTTTGAAGTAGGAACTAGATAAGCTCCTTTTGCAAGAAGAACTTTTATGGAAAAGTAAATCTCGTGAAATATGGTTGTCTTGTAAGGATTTAAATACGAGATTTTTTCATCTGTCTACCTTGATACGTCGTCGAAGAAATACTATTGACTTTCTTAAACTGTCTTCTGGAGCATGGATCTCGGATAGGGCATCTATCGGGAACTGATTCACACATCATTTCTCTTCTTTATTTTCTACTGCTTCTTCTATTATTGCTGATGAAATGTTGGATTTATTTCAACCGTCAATTTCTACTGAAGAGAATTCCTTTATTTGTTCTATTCCTACTGAACAGGAAATTTTTAATGCTCTTGCTAGTATTGGTTCCTTCAAAGCCCCTGGTCCTGATGGCTTTATAGCTCTATTTTATAAGGAATACTGGCATATTGTTAAGGAAGTGTTCCTCAAGAGTGTATGGGATTTTTTTGCTTCTAATCATCTTTTGAAGGAACAAAACCATACTTTCATTGCTTTGATACCTAAACAATTGGGGGCCTTTCTCAGTCAATCATTTTCGGCCTATTAGTCTTTGCAATATTGTCTATAAAATTATTGCCAAAATTCTAGCCAATCGTCTCAAAGGTTTGCTCCATCATTTTATCTCTCCTATCATCCAAATCAGCATTTGTTTCCTCTCGAAGTATTCAGGATAATTCAATCTTGGCACATGAATTACTTCAATACTTTGAAAAATAAGAAAGGAAGAGACGGTCTTATGGCCATCAAGATTGATAATGGAAAAAGCCTTTGATTGAATGGAATGGAATTTTCTTTTTTGCAATTATGACTAACTTGGATTTGCGATAAGTGAATTAACTGGCTCAGAATTTGTATCACCTCTACTTCCTTTTCCATTTTACTTAATGGAAGTTCACATGGATTCTTCTCTCCGGAAAGAGGTCTTCGCCAAGGTGATCCTCCTCGCGCCATTCTTATTTATTTTGGGATCTGAGGTCTTATCCCGCTTGTTTCATTATAAGGAATCTATTGATCTCTTAAGGGAATTAGAATGTCCAGGAATAAATTCTCCATTTCCCATCTACTATTTGCAGATGATCTCATTATATTTGCCAAAGCTACTCTTCTGAAGCTACAGTGATCAAATCTTGCCTTGGATACCTATTGTTCTTGGTCTGGTCAAGCTATTAACTTGCTCCAATCTTCTATTCTTTTTAGTAAGAATACTGAGAGCTCAACTATCAATGAATCCAAGGTATTCTCCCTCTCAAGATCACTTCATCTGCTTCCTTTGATTTGGGATTGCCTTATTAGTTATTGCAAATCGAAACGTGAAGCATTTCAGCCTATTTTATCTAATTAATGGGTAAACTAGAATGGGTGGCGAGCTAAGACTTTATCACAAGCAGGAAGAACGGTACTCATTAAATCTGTTGCTCGCGGCTATTCCTACTTATATAATGAGCACTTATCGTCTTCCAACTTCTCTCTGCTCAGCCATTGATAATTTGTTTAAAAACTTTTGGTGGGGTTTTCCAAAAGATAAATCTAGGAATTTGACTCTTAAATCTGGTCCTCCATTTGTACCCTCGTAGTCAAGGTGGTCTTGGGCTTCGGAAAATGTCATCCATCAATTTGGCCCTCATTGGAAAGCTTGGTTGGAAAATTCTTTCTGAATCGGATCACCTTTGGGTCAGACATTTACGAGATAAATATATTCCGATATGGTGATCTCTTTACTTCTCCAATTATCTCGAACGCTTCTTGGTTCTGGAAAGGAATTTTACACACCAAATCACTTCTCCAATCTGGAGCTTGTTTGCAGGTAGCAGTCTCTTCTCATCTTCCAATCTGGGGCACACTCCTGGATACCATCCATTCCAGATTTTGGCCATCGCCAAAGTTCCCTAACAATCGTAATCAGGCTTCTTTTCCTCATTTCGGACTTCATTCATCCTGTGACTTCTTCTTGGAATTTGCCTATGCTCAATGCCATTTTTTATGACCCCTCGGTTCAAGAAATACTCAAAATACGAATTTCCAAAGATTCAAAGCCTCATTATATCTGGACGCCTGCATGCTCAGGAAAGTACTGTACATGGATCCTGCTTATCTTCAACTTCTTAAAGCAGAAAATTCTGTATCCACTTTCCTTTGCCTCGGCTCCGTATCTGGAAATCCATTTGGAAGCTCAATCTTAATGATCGTTTACGATTATTTCTATGGAAAATTGCATGGAATATTCTTCCAACACAAGCAGGATTGGCTTATATCTCCCAATACTATTATGGTTCCTTGCCCTCTATGCAAATTTGGGAAGACTCACTTTTACACCTGTTCTTTCACTGCCCCTATGCTCGAGTGATTTGGCGAAATCCCTTTTTGGCCGTTGATTCCACTTCCTTCCATATTGTTGATATGATGGATTTGATTAAACTTATCCTTTCTTCGGGTTGTCTTCTTGGTATACCATCATATGAGATTCATAAATTTCAAATATTTGCAGCTGTAGCATGTGATTCCTCTGGTTTAATCGCAATAAAGCATTCCATACTGGACAATCTGTGGATGCCCTTGTTCTCTCTACATCTATCAACTCCCTTACTTTGGAACATTACACAACCTGGCATCAGTCTACTCAGCTGGAGCAATGGATTCCACCTCCTCCGCAGTGGTTTAAAATTAATTTTGATACTGCTATACGTAATACTTTCTCTGCATAATCTGCTGTTTGTCGGGACATGAAGGGGCACATAATCCATATGATTTCAATTATCAGCCCAAATTGCTCAGCGAATTATGGAGAGGCCTTGGCCGCCCAATTGGGTCTTTCTCTTACTAATGATCTTAATTTGTAGCAATTCATATTAGAAGGGGATTCACAGACGGTGATCATGGCACTTCAACATCTTCGAATTTCTCAAGACTAGCGTATCTCTACCATTATCTCAGATTGTATCGCATCTATTCCTACCTCTATCTCTTGGGAGGCTAAAAAAAATTAATAGAAGTGCAAACTTCTGTGCCAATTCAATGTGCCATAGCCAGATCTTTTTCTGGCTACATTCCCATATCTCCTACTTCTCAAATTTTTGTTCCTTTGTCAAGTGGGAAGGATCCCCCTAATAATGGTCTGTTTGTAAGTGAGACTAGCCCATATTTCCCTAATTAGGTCTTTTATATTTATGTAATCTTGTAACCACAAAAAAAAAAAAAAAGAATCTCTCAACCTAAATCCAGCGGACTATGATACTTTCCATTTTATTTAAAATAGAGAGTATTAAGTTATTGTAAATTTATGGGTAAACTTATTATTTGAAATTAAAAGTATTTAATTTTGAACAATTTTACTCTTAAATGTACGCTATACCTTTTCCAAACCCAGCAAGATCACATCGGAGATACAGGATGTATTTGAACCATCCAACAAAAGTGGGCCCACATGACACCCACCTGAACCCCACACTTCATCAACGGTCTTGATCTCAAAGACTCAAACACACCATATAAAATATTAAATATTTCCCTGAAATCCAATGGCGCCAACCACTCCCGCTAAAAAGTTCCCGCCAATCCCCGCCCTCTTTACGCCACCCTCTCTATATAATCCCAAACAAAACCAACCCCTACATTGCCCTTTTTCCGCCCGACGAAATTTCCCACAGAGCTCTTACTCTCTCTCTCTCCTTCTCACAATCCCATATTCTCAAAGATCTTAGTCTCTGACTCTTTTTTGCCATGGTAGTGCCCTTGGGCCCCGGAAAGTTCTATGGCTCCAGCCTCCCCCGCCCGCGGATATATACGGACGTCAAGCACAGCGAGGAGCGGGTCGATCCGCCAGTCTCGGTGCTCGATCCGTTTCTCTCCTGGGCTAACGAGGCCCACTGGTCCATGGGCGGGCTCAGCTTCAAGCGCCTCCGCCTCCAGGGCCACATCGAGGGCAGCATCACCAAGCTCCGAGCCGAACGCGAGAAGGTCATGAAGAAGCAAGCCAAGAAGCTTGATTCGCCAAATGGGTCGGGCCCAAGTGGGCCAAAGAGGGTGGTTGCACTTCCGGGTTTGGAATCTCCACCGCCGGCTCCGATCGCGACGAAGAGGCGGAGATATCTTGCTCTGGCTGATGATGACGAAGAAGAGGAAGAGCAGGTTGTTGTGGTCAAGAGGAGGCTTGTGAAGAAGCTTGGGGATGATTTTGATAGGGTGGCTATGGAGAGCGAGAGGAGCAAAGGTAACCCAGTGAAGGATTTGGGTCATGGATCGGGTTCCGGTATGGTGGGAACGAGGAATCGGAGCCGGGGAGTGGAGGAGGTGGGTGAGCAATTACATGACTTGGATTCCAAGGGCAAGAAATTGAAGGGTAGTTCTGGTAGAGTGAGTAGCGTTAGGACTTCCCCAAGACTGGCAAAGCGTGGGTCTAGTTAGTCTTATTCAGGCAAATAATATAGTGCCCCTTTCTTCTTAAGTTTTTATTTTAATTTGGTACTAGGCCTTTAGGTTTGTATAAGCTACATATGCTCTTTTCTTGGGTTAGGAAATGGAATTTGAATGGAAATTTGTGTTTGATGAAAATACAATATCTGATTTGTCTTGAAAAAAATTGTATTTTTCTGGAGTCAAGTTGTTGATTTCCTGATGTTCTGGACATGGGGGTTTCATTGATTAGTTTGGGGAATGTAGGTAAATCTAATTGTCTTTGATTTGAAATGCATCACAATGTGCTTCTCTCTTACTATGGATTAGTGAGCAAATAGAAATTGTGTCGGCTGTTGACCTTGTTTTGTAAATAATTGGATCATTGCCAGCTATATATGTAGTGACACAGTGCAAATGCAGTATGATTTAGTTGTTTAGGGTTTTGAGTCACCTGATTTATGCAC
Organism: Betula pendula; assembly: GCA_900184695.1. Lineage (NCBI taxonomy): Eukaryota > Viridiplantae > Streptophyta > Magnoliopsida > Fagales > Betulaceae > Betula > Betula pendula. Next base: position 67,914 of record FXXK01001062.1, read on the forward strand.
CAGAGAATTTATCTTCTTTTTTGAAGAGCAAAGAAATTATTTCATCCTTACCAGGAGTCATTTTGGTCATTGGGTCTTCTAATACGTTTGAATACTATATTCATTTTAGACCAATTCACTTGTTGGAATATTTGTAACACAAACTTTAGGTAGTATTCACTTCGGCTTGTAAAGAGGGTGTTCAATAGGTATATGTTAGCATGTTACACTATACACATGTTAAAGATTGTATTTAAGTTGTGGGATATTTAATATCGTAACAAAGAACTATGCTTTAAATTGACATCTACGGTAGCTCACCTATTGACATTGACCTAACCTACTGTTCTATTCACCTATTATGATTCAATAGCTTAATACTATGTCCATATATAGTATTAAGGCATTTAATTCAGCTTATAGACAACTCACTCCGTGACTCGACTATAAAGTCGCAAGTTTCTTTCAATCTTATATTCGACAAGTTGTGTCTGATTTTATACTTGACTTGGTGATTATCTCTTATACCAAATAATATAAACTTCGAGTATATATATAGATATATATAGTTAAAATTGTGCTTAATAAGAACGAAACACTTTAATACTGTTATAGAAATTATCAACTTCACTCTTTTGCATATGTTGAGCCTTTTGCATTTAGTGGCTAGTCTCTTTTTCCTTTTTATCTTTTTTGTTCCACTTGGTGGGAAAGCCCAACAGAGGAAAATTAACCTTCTGAAGAACAAAAGGTACCAATGATGCAAAAGCATGCATACACTCAAATCAGGTCTGTCTCATTACAGTCATAAAAATGAGGCAATAGTAAAATCATATAAATGACAACGGTAACTCTCCACAAGTTGCTGGAAAGCTTGAAAATGAACCTTGAGATCTCTATTTTTTTCTTTTTTTGGTCTTTTCTAAATGCTATTCACTGTGCCTCTTCTTTTGAACCTTCGGCTTTGAGGCTTCGCAAATCTTTCCTTGGATAATGTTGATTAGAAGTTCAAAGAGTTTCTGCTCTAACTGCATTTTCTTTTCTGGAAACAAGCTTCAAAAAATTAATACAAGTTACAATAGTACCTGTAAATTGTGATTCAAGAACACTATCCTCATCTACTACTTTAATCTTAAGTATATAATATGTATTGACATGAGAAGAAAAAGGCACAAAAACAGTGACCTGCTTCCCTCCTTTAAAGCATCACCAAGCCATAAATAAGAACCCAGATTCACCAACAAACAAATCAAATTTCCTGAGGAAAGAATCAGACCTTCACTGTTTCTGTAAACACAATTCTTTCAAATCTCCATTTGGTTGACTCAGTCCCTTGATTCTAGCCAACCTGCATGATTGGTCTGTTATCAGCCTATACGTCGACGGCCTTTGCCATGGAACAATACCAAAGTCATCATTATACTCCTCCATTCCTCCAACAAAGAACTGCCAGATTAAAGCACCTGCCCCAGACCGTTTTCTCTTTGCAGATTTATATACAATATCTAGAACAGTTTTGAAAAGCCTATCTCGCTGAGATGGTTGGAAGTCCTTATTCAGGTTTGACAATCCAAATTCAGTGAACATGATTGGTTTCTTCAGCTCTTTGTCTCCATCCTCAATGTGTGAAAGCATCCACTTGGAGACATATTTGAGTTTGTCTTCTAATTCTCCCCCGTGAAACCTACCAATCATTTAAAGACGAATTGGATAAAGGTCAGATGTACAACCAAGAGATGCCTTTTGGGAATAGAAGAAAGGTTTGAGGACATTGAAGCCACCTTGAAGCTCAAACGAAAAACCCACCCCAAGAGGGTAGGGACAGTTCTTTGGGTTTGCATCAATAAATGAGCAACAGCTAAACGCTAGAGACTATAATTTAAGCCAAGTTTATTTATTGCAGGCTTAATTATTTTGGTTTGTAAAAAACTTTCTAAGATTCAACTTCCTTATTTAATATTATTTTGACTGGATCAGTTACATGAAAGGCTTAATTATCATGCAGCACTTACCAATGATCTGGGTAGATGTGAACAGAAGCAAAATCAATGTAAGGGACCTCGGAGTTGCGAATAAAATCAGATCCAAGCCTGGACGCCCATGCTTCTGGGTTCACAGTCGAGCTTTTGGGGCTATTAGGACCATAAAACCCTTCCAGGCCAACCGTAAGTAGATGGTTCTTGTCAACTGATTTCACAAAAGCAGACATTTCTTCTATCCATTCCTGCAATTATATGCCATTTAATTAATCTATACTAAAAAATCTATCAATAATAGGTATCAGAATCCCTCCCCCACCTCCCGTCTGACACACACCCTTTCACACACAAGTTCAGACGATATTTTTTGTATATCCTTAAAAAAAGAGGAAAAACACCTGTATCAGCTATACAACAACAGATATTACTTATTCTTGAATTTGATTTAGGTAGTCGCAAATTGTACCAACTTAGCAATTTTAAAGACATTTCAGAATTTTGAATCAGCGTATAGAGGGCATGTATTTTTATTTAGTTGGTATAGGGGAGCAGAATCAAGAGTCATAACTCACCTGAAGAGTATCACCAGAAGCATCAGACATGCAACGGGGTTCGTTTATCAATTCCCAGGCAAAGATGGTGGGGTCATTTCTATATTCAATTCCAGTAATGGTGTTCCTCCTTGTCAGGACAGTCTGGCAGGACATATGTCAGAATTAACAAAAAGTATTAAAGAAAGATCACTACTGGATATACAATAGCAAATTTATGATGTCCTTGTGGTGAAGAGTATGTGATATATTGCTTAAAAGAAAGAACCTTTAAACACTATTGATTAAAAGAAAAAAAAAATCGATAACTTATGTTTTTGAAAAAAAAAAGTTATAGGGGTGCATTCTGAATTAGGAGAAAGGAGAAAAAAAAAGGAAACAGATGAGAGTCCACAAAAAGAAACTTCATTTCTATATCCTATGGGGTGTCAGGGGAAACACGAGTTTCATTAATTTCAAAATGTGAAAATACTCAAACTAACCGTGTTGTATTCCACGAACAACTAAAATACATGCCCATCCAGTGACATCCAAAAATGTCGACATCTATTGATTTCATTATCTTGATCTTATTTTATCGAAGGGTTCTGTAATATTGGCCAACTCTGCAGGGTGACCACCTTGTTGATGTTTTCTAGTTGTTTACTGTATTGGTCTCCAAAATATCAAGCTGTTACCAGCATGATGCTGAATTATAATGACAACCTATGCTAGAAGCATCATAATTCACAATTCTGTTCTACAATGCAAATATGACCTGGAAAATTATGAGGCCGTTGGGCATGCAAAAACATATAATATAATTACTCTTCCTAAAACTGGATTTGAGCAAGGACACACAAGCTGTGCACCACCCCCGCGCGCGCGCGCGGGGGGGGGGGGGGGGTTGGGGGGGATATTTAAAAGAACTTAAGAAAGAAAGGTAATTTATGCATTGTCTTTTCCTTTACTGAATTTCTTATGAGTCTTGCTGGAGCCCAGGAGCAATTTCCTCCTGTCAATTATCAGACAGTCTGATTTCTATTATGATGTCGGATGTTAGTATGATAGTTAGATATTTCTCATTTTCTGGATTATAATGCCTTGTTCAGTGCTTTTTTACAATCAAGTTGTTTACAATACATGGTCCTGCCATAATCAGTTTGAAGAGCTTTCAGAATAAAGTGAAATTATTACTATCAAGTTGACAGGGTCTCTGCTTGGGAAGAAAAAAAGGGTCTCTACTAGTTTAATTAGCAAACTGAAAGACGTCTCTAACATGCACGTCCCAAGCATCTAGGGTATTGTTGACATTCAATACAATGTATCGTTAAGTTAGGGAGAGAATACATCAAGGGAGTCAACTAAGATTAAGTTAATATACATATTAGGATACCACTTCTAGTTCAAAAGCCTAAGCTAATGGGTTTGAGTCCACTTAAATAGATTAACTAATATTTTTCTTTATACGTTACTAATGTGGGATACAAACTTTACAAGTACACTCACAACAAATCTCCCCCTCACAGCACTTGTGAGTTTCTTTCACATTGACCCAACTCACTCTCGCATGTGAGTCCTTTATATAAGAGTGTTACACGTACTCCAAGAGCCAAGACACTCGTATCAGCAGCGAAAGTTAATTATGGCTCTGATACCAATTGTTAGAAAGAGAATACACCATGAGAGTCAATTAAGAGTAAGTTAATATATACATATTAGGACACCATTTCTAGCCCAAAAGCCTAAGCTAATGAGCTTGGGTCCACTTAAGGATATTTACTACTATTTTTCTTTTATATTTTACCAATGTGAGACATAAACCTCACAAGTGAACTTACAACATATCTCTCTCTCACAGTACTTGTGAATCTCTTCCACATTGACCTAACTCACCCTTGTGTGTGAGTCCTTTACACAAGAGTGTCACAGAGTCACCAAACTCTTTTACTTAAAAAAAACTAAACGCATCAGACCAAGATACTCGTATCAGTAGTGGAAGCTAACCATGACTCTGATACCAATTGTTAAGGAGAGAATACACCAAGGCAGTCAACCAAGAGTAACTTAATATACATATTAGGACACCACTTCTAACCCAAAAGTCTAAGCTAATGAGTTTGAGTTTACTTAGTATACTAATTACTCTTTTTCTTTATATTTTACCAATGTGGAACACAAATCTCACAAGTGCACTTACAACACGTTCCCATACGCTGGTGTGTCACATCCACAATTAGATGTCTCAATATTGACACGGCCAAGGACCCGGGCCAGAAAGGGCTAAATATAGCCCAAAGAATTAACAAACTTTCTTCTGAACTGGAGACATCATTTGATCCATCATAACACCCCCAAAATTCTTAGCTCATTGTACAAGAGGATAAAATTTTCGTTTAAGAAGAAACTGTAGAAAGAAATTGATAGATTTCATTGATATGCTACCACCATTCTTTAGGTTGTTTAGCAAGAAAATCCAAGTGGGTTCAAATTTTTGGCCTTATATGGTTTAAAAATTAGCCTTGAAAGTACCACTTTCAAGGTGCTTAAACCAACTTCTTGCAAGTTATTATTGAAAATACCAACTTCGCGCGGGGCACTAAACCAATATATGGAAAGTAGAAATGAAGATACCTTGATGTAATGCTTGAAATAAATGCGGATGGATGGATCAAAGAAGAAGGAATCATTTGAGGAACTTAAACCTATGCCTTCCTCCCATGCCCACTTCACATACTGAGTCTTCCCACCATATGCCTGCAAGTTATTTACTAAGCTAAGAAGCAACCTGATCCCATGTTGTCTTGCTTCTGCAATGACATGATCCAGTGCCTGCCACCAACTCGGTTGTCAAAATGAAAACAAATATGATTAGCATAATCTTAGACAATTGTTCTTATCGAGGTTATAGGAAACTAGCAAAAATGAAACAGAAAGCATTCTGGCATTTTTCAGTGGGTTAGTAACAACATTTTCATCATCCATGGGCCTTAACTACAAACTGTCATAGTAAGAAAAAGCTTGGCAAGGTATATACGCATTTACTGGATGATAATGTAATCCATTTTTTTTTTTTAAAAAAAAACCGGGGTATCTATGGGGCCTCTTATGGTTAATTGAATAGTCACTAGCCAAGCATTTCTAACCACTTCACAGAAGACAAGTATAGTTTACACATATAATTGGAAAAATTTGAGGAAGACAAAAATGTACCACAATAATCCCTTAGGACTTCAAAGCAATTTTTTTTGTTGAAGCATATGTAGAGAGAAAACATATGAAATCAGAGTTTGCCTGTAGGATCTTCAACTCAACCGTACTGAATTCCTAAATGCATTGAACCAATATCTATAATTCTGAATCCCTAAATGCATTGAACCAAGGTTTATCTTAACAAGAACACCAAAATTTTAGTTGAGCAACCGGCATGAATGCCATGCCTAATGTTGTATCAAACTTTTCATGTAAAAAACCCTGGACGTTACAAACAGCCATTTTTGTCAGTAACCTCGTTAGATTGTTGTTTATGAATACCAATTGCAAAGCATGATTAGATTCCAATAAGCTAAGAAATCCAAGCGCCCAAACAAATGCATAGTCGAATCAGAATTCAGCAACACCCCCCCCCCCCCCCCAACAAAAAAAGAACTAATTATATGAGAGAAGTAGGATCAATTATGAACTTCTAATACCTGGAAAACTCGCTCATTGAACTGACCAGGGGAAGTCTGAAGGGCATTGTAATCACCATCATTGAATGCCCAAGTTCTGCACACGGTGAGACCCATATTTGCACCGGCTTTCAGCATTGCCCGGATCCTGGGTTTGCTATAATCATCCACGGCATGGTCCATTAACCAGTAAGAGTTCCAACCATTAATGTAAAAGGCCCTTCCATCCAACATGAACTGAGTCCCATTCCTCTCCACAAAACCAAACTCCGGTGCTTTATGGTAACTGAGGATGAAGTCCCCAAAGGACATGTAAATGAAAGCCACAAATGAGGCAAATCCAAGAATTGGGAAATACAGCCCGTTTCCTGCCACCATTCTGTCAATTTCTAGTATAGGAGCTGGAAAATGACAAAGAACCGAAATTTGCACAAATTGGAAATATTCTTGTTTACCCTTTCGGCTTTATTTCAAGAAACTCCCAGAATCACCCACACCCAGATGTGACTACAGCACCTCAGACCCAGATTTGAACAGAAATGTACATAAAATCCAATCCCTATGACACCCAGATCCCCCTTTCTAAAGGGTTAGCCAGAAATTGTCTTGCTAGACCCCAAACTCCCAGAATCCTTAATGAAACTCAAAAAAAGTTTCAGATACCCATATAAAAATGTCGGTAACTTCGAGAGAGGGAGAGAGAGGAATTTGTATGTCGGTGCGACCTAGTTTTTGGATTTTATAAGGGGGAGGTGTATGCAATAAATGATGGGGGTCAAGCCCATATGAGAGAGAAAGCAAAGAAAGCACAACTAACGATGAAAACAGTCAAAAAAACAGAGCAGACAAGGGGGAGGGTGTGACGGTGAAAGTGTGGTGGAGAGTTGGAATCAGCCTGTTTGGTAATTGGATCTAAGAAGAACCTGATTCCACAGCTTTTCCTGGTTTCCTTGAATTTTAATATTGTACAGAACAAGTTTGTTCAACACCCATGGCCCATGGGTGACGTCTCTCTCTACCAAACTTTCGTTCAAAGAAATTATATTGGAAAATGATTGTGAATATTTCAATTAAAGGAAAGTGAATATATCATCATTCATGTGTTATTGCTACACATTTTTTTGATTCTATGGTTAACCGTTAATGTGGCTGATTAGCCTTTCTGGCATTATTATTTCTCAGACAATGATTTCAAGGTTTGGTTTTAGAAAAAAAAAAAACAAAAGAATTTTCAAGGTTTGGTAGATCTTAAAACCACCCCCACGTGAGGACCAGAAACATTGAGAATCTTCCTTTAGAGAAAGTACTTTTTTTGTGTTTTTTTTTTTTTTTGGAAGGGTTAACAAATTCATTAGGGATTATGCAATCCAAGCGTCGGCATAGAGGTTATTAAGTTGGATGAGGATTATGTATCTCAAAGTGAAATGGAGCGGAATTATTTCAGGACGCAGATTAGATTTTATAAATTTAATAATAAATATATTTTTATATTTTTAAAATTTTAAATAACGTGATATAATGTACATCATTAAGTTTAACAAAATAAAATCTAAATAGTAACATGGTGTTTTTTTTTTTCATTTTACTTGAAATAAAAAAATTTATTCCCGTCAATTAGGGGCTAAAGTAAATAGCATCTTGACTATGTAAACTTTTTTTTGTTTTTCTTCAGAAACTAGAGACGTTGAACCCACCGCTTGGCACATGGGGGTCGTTGTTGATGCCTCGCATATGATGGTTACAAACATTTGATTTTTACTGAAATATCCAATGCTATAGTTTAGTGATATATATATTTTTTTTTGTTTTTGTTTTTGTTTTGTTTTTTTTTGTTTTATTTTTTTTGTTTGAAAGAGCAGGATTAATTTTTACAGTAACTGGAATATTTGGAATTAAAGGCTAAAAAGGGGGGAAAAATGAAACAAAAACAAAACCGACTTGTTTTACAATTTTTCAGCCACTTATTTCATGCATCTATGGCTTTGAAAATTACAGAGGCCAAACGGTCACCCATTGAAACTGGCTAAAATAAGTAAACTTAAACAAGGAAACTTGCCATATTTTTAGATTGATAATAAGAAGTAGAGTAATGATATAAGTCACCCTGTATATCTATCTTGTGTTTATTAAAAGTGACGCGGCTTTTAAAATTATCATTAGATCAAAAGTCAATAATGATCTATTATTAATTTAATGGTAATTTTAAAAATCACATCACTTTTAGTTGACACAAGATAGATATAGAATGTGACATATATAATTACTTTAAAAAATAGAGTAATGATACAAACTGTATCATATTTTGTAAAGTAACTTTGTAGAGTAATGATACAAAGTTACCTTCACTATTTTATTGTTCATATTTTATAATTTTATTGCAACTAACCGTATATGTTGTTACATTATTTAAAAATTTTAAATGACATAATAATATATTTATCATATGACAACATATTCATTCTTAAATTTATAAAATCTAATTTAAATCATAAAATAAATCTCCTCCATTTTACGTAAAATGGAGGATCCCGATCCTCCAAATGGGGGTGGAGGGAGCATTTAGTCAAGTTATTGAATTTGGAAATCAAGAAGATTGGCTCAGTAAAATGGTTATACAGGTAAACAATGCTGGCAACCTTTACCTTATTGTGTTTGTTTTTCTGAAAAAACAAAAAAAATTATAATTTCAAAGATGATTCTTTTTTTTAATGGTGCAAATTCAATGATTTTACTAACATTTGCAAATAGAAAAACAAAAAAGCCCTAAATATATCAATGATTTTACTGTCGTGTCACAGAGTGTGTACTTAAAAGAGTGAGAATGTGTGTAGGTGGTAGCATTTCTCAAAAAGAAATAGAAGGTTCCCAAGTTGTTGTCTTAACCTAAAAGGAAATTATATTAAATATTGTTAAGAGTAATGATACATGTTAATCTTTATGTTTACTATGTGTTTACCAAAAGTGATATAGCTTTTAAAATTACTATGAGATCAAAAGTCAATAATTATCTATTATAAAGAGTAATTATATATGTCATCCTCCATGTCTACTTTGTGTCAATCAAAAGTGATATGACTTTTAAAATCATTATTGAATTTATGATTGATCATTATTAACTTTTAATCTAATGATGATTTTAAAAGTTACGTCACTTTTGGTAGACACAAGGTAGACATGATAGGTGACTTGTATCATTACTCCTATTATAAATTCAGTAGTGATTTTAAAAGTCACATCATTTTTTATGGACACAAAATAGACACGTATGTTGACATATATAATTACTCTATTGTTAAATAATTATAATAATGATATATGTTACTTTTGTGTCTCCCTTGTATTCACCCAAAATTAATGTAGCTTTTAAACTCACAATTGGATCAAAATTTAATAATGATCTATCACAAATCCAATGATAATTTTATAAGCCACATCAATTTTGGATGGATATAAAAGAGACACAAAGATGACATCTATCATTACTCAAATAATTGTTTAAAATAATGATACATGTCAGTCTCATGTCCATCTTATTTTCCTCCAAAATTGATGGGACTTATAAAATTACAATTGAATCAAAATTTAATAGTGGTTTATCACAAATCTAATGATAATTTTAAAAGTCATATTAATTTTGAGTGGACATAAGATAGTAATGGAAGTAACATTATTAGAACTCTCTTTTTTAAACATGAAAAACCCGCTTTTCAATATTGTAAGCCAACTATCATTCCTTATTTAACCTAGATAGCGCAGGCTTTGAATAAAAAAAGTAAAAAATGAAGCAAATTTGGTCATCAAATTGAGGAAGCTCGATGATGACTTAACTGTTTGCATTCTTGGAAGGCTAACGATGTTTGACATAACTTAAATGAGGTAGCTCATCGTCTCGCGAAGGCAACTCTAACTATTAGGAAGGAGCACGTCCTTCTTGGGGATATTCCATCTTGTATCTCTAATT
>FXXK01001062.1:78480-91851 GCA_900184695.1 Betula pendula
TGATCCTTTTTTTAAATAATAATAATAATAAAAAATTTTGTGCTCTCCTTGGAAAGGTGAGAAGTTCCATTTTGAATGGATGGAGGTGTCTATTTATGTACCATATGGGGCATGCTTTGATTACTTTTACGGGGAGAAAAGTCAATAGATACTTTGCGGCCTTTTTGCTCAACGTAGAAAAGTCTCCTGGGTTCAAGGGCATAATTCTTTTAAACTTCCTCCTTTTCCTCCGAATCTATCGTGACAGTCATCATAAATAAATGGACGTTACGCAATAAGTGAACAATGGATTTTTGAATAAAGAACATTATATTTAATCATTAAATGTGCAATGTTCACATCTTGCCAGTGTTATGAACATTTTTTGTTTTATTGTACACATGTGCTTTAGTGACTTGATAGAGATAAGTCATGAAACACAAACCCTAGGTTTAATTAGTTTGTGATCAATTTGGCCCTCTCGGGTTTTAGTATGGCCAGGACATGCTGCATCACCTCGGTCAATCGAGCTTCGACAGAGACTTCCACCTCCACATATGAATTTTTTGATTTGCCTTCGACCGTATTTCAATCCCAATTCAACCTTAACCCTAATGTTTCTCAACAAAACATGTTTTGACACTGATATTGTTAACACTAAAAACCTAATACTATTGTTTTGGGATTTACCAAGTATAATATAATACGACCCCTAATCTAACTCACTAATTTAAAGTTTCATTTTTTCACTAACAGAAATGTAATAATCAAGTTATCTTGTGGAATTCTTTTTATGTTTACATCACTCAATACTTTTTTATTTAATCAATATTTTGGCAAGCCTATCTTTATATTATGTTACCTCTATGTTAAGTGATGTAGGATTAGTTTCACCCTAAATTTCTGTTTATATTAGAATTTGTAATCTATAAATCTATAAAGGTTTGGAAAATTTGTCTATCTTTTGTGAAAAATAAACAAACTGTTATGTCCATCTACTTATATATACCTTATGTGAAGGAAAACAACAAAAAAGGGAGACGTCAAAAAATGATTTTAGAAAATAAAAAAGAAGTTGTACGAGAAGCTTATTAACTATCAAGGATTTTAGGAGTGGCAAAGACTCTCCTTTGTAATTTTCTCTTTTTCTGTTTTCCCTTATTTGATAAAAAATTAAAAAAAAAAAACTATCAAGGATTTTACAAGCTATAGACGACTCAATGAGCAACTGGCTACAAACACATTGATTAATAATGTATTTGTGTAATCATGAGCTTATTAGTGTCTCTTACAAATTGACGTGACAGTCTACCTAGCACTTACAACATCAGTTACTAAAATAAGAATTGTGACATGATAGTCCATATGATATTTATTTTCATAAAATATAAACCGTCATGTGTGAATTTGTAAAGAAATTATAATAAAAATTATAACTCTCCAAACATTTTTCTAGGCATTTTTGCACTTGCGAGCTTGTGCAGAATCCGGCTAGCTTTAGCTATATATGAAGAGATTTAGATATACTGCAGACAAGCAAACTACGTGAGAGGAACATGATCTTCTACCCATATTGAGTCATAGTAAGTAAGCTTAAATGCATGAATTTAAACCATCTAATTTGAACCATTTTATTTTTTGTGCAATGGAAAATAATCTTGTTTGATAAGTTAAAATGGACAGCCACCGATGACAGAAGCACGCTGCTAGCAACTGCAAGCAAACAAACGATCGGTGTTCAATCATAATAATTAAATAATAATGGCATTAGGTTGCATTGCATGGGATATGGTCCAAAGTACTAAACTAAACAAAAGTTATAAAAAACAGAACAATGATGAGATCTAGTTTCGTTCTTTTAAGTACCTTCCAAGCTCTAATTGCATTAAATATTGTTCTATCAGAATACCAACCAAGCTTATGATAATGCCAATGCTAAGTTTTGCTGTATATTCCTTTGAAAAGAAAATTTAATTTGATAATAGTACAATAATCTTCAACTTCTTCTTTATGATAGGGATACGATTAGGGTAGGAGTTGAGTTGGAATTCTATTCCGATTCATTAGAATTAGATTATTTAAATTATGATTAAATATTTGAAATTAAGATTAGGTTATTTGAAATTAGGATTATGATTATTTATTAGTTTTTATCAATTTAGGTGTCATCTTGTTATTGTATTTCTATTTAAAGACCATTTGGTTGTTAATAAGAATAAGAGAAAATTAGTGAATTGTGGTCTTCTCCTATCCTAACTGGAGTATTGTGGTGTTCTCCTACCAAAAGTGGAAAATTGTGGTCTCTTCTACCCAAAAGAAGCTATTCAAATCCCATCTCGCGTCACAACTCAACCTCAGGTACCTATCAATTGATTTAAATAATCTAATCCTAAAGAGTCGGAATAGAATTCCAACTAAACCTAATCATAGTGATTAGGATATGAGTTTAGTTGGAATTCTATTCCGACTCATTAGGATTAGATTATTTAATAATTGATAGGTACTCGAGGTTGAGTTGTGACGTTCGTGCCCTGATTTTGGAATGTTCGTGCCTATGTCACCAACATTCATGTTCATCTAGAATGTGATAAATTATGGTTTTATAATAGATTTAGCATGGTTAGAGTTTTAAGTGTTTAGGGCATCACTCTCGGTATGTTTTGTGTACGTTATGTCTTAAGTTTCTAAGGAGCGTATGTAGTAAGTAAATAATTGAGTATGAAAACTGCACATATTAATAGTGCGAGATGTCAGCAAACAGAGCACGTTCCACTTTATGTTATGTGTTAGGTTTTTGGTGTTGACAAATTCAATGTCAAAACATATTTGGTTGTAAGTTTTAGTCTAAAGTCAAAGACATGTTTTTTTTTCAAGTTTATATATGTTGTCAACGTTGACCTAGTTGGACTAAAGTGATCATAACTTTTGATTTCAAACTCTTATTGAAGTAAACTTGGTGGCTTTAAAAAGCTGACTCAAAATGCTACAATTTGTTATTTCACAACAATTATTCAATTCCAACGTTTTTAAGGTCAAAGTGGGCCGTGAAGTAAAGACATAAATTTTGCTCAGCTGCAAGCTCGTTTGGACGAGATTGTAGACGAATTTTGGGCAGAATGCCTCATCTTTAATCTTGTCTGCAATGTGTACGAACGAGCTCCGGAAATCTACACTTTGTGGGAACCGACTTTGTGATTTTAGGACTACTTTTTGAAGTCTATTTAAGGGCCTTTGAAGCACGAATTTTATAGAGTTTGGAGGCAATATTTTTAGGGGTTTAAAGACTATTTTATTTGTGCTAAGAGAGGTTTAGACTTGTTTAGAGTAATCATATTGCTCATCTCTTAAAGTTTATTGGGTATCAAACAATCTTTGTTTGCAACACTTGAAGTCTATCGAAGTTTCAATAAAGGAGATCAAGTAGAAGATTTTTTTAAAGGTTTTGGGAGAACTATTGCGGTAGCAAGCAAGCGGGTCACTTTTCTAGTACAAGAGTGTGTCTCTCACAAAGGTTTTGTAAGTATGAACACCTTGTAATTTCTCATTCTTCTAGTGCATTGATTTCTTGGGTTTGGCTTCCCCGGAGTGGTTTTACTTTTGAAGAGTTCTTCAAAAGGTTTTTACTTCGTATCCAAAATATTTGTGTTGTGCGCTTTATTGCTTTCATAATATTTTGTGTAGTTGCTTATTTTTAAAATTTCGTGTTTATTTGATATACACCTATTCAACCCTCATTCTAGGTGTTATTTGGAGTCTTGTTATTATTTTCAATTGGTATTAGAGCAAGTTCACTTTATTTGGATTAAATTCCTGAGTGTGATCCTAGACTTCGTTTCAATGACTCTTAATCTTAATCCCAATATAGTTCCTTGTTTTGATGGTAGTAACTATGTAGGGGTGTCAAAACGAGTTGGTGAGTCGGGTTCAGGTCAACCCGCTTGACCCGCCAACCTATTTAGGCTTAACACGAACACAACCCATTTGTTAAACAGGTCGACATGACACAATTCGCTATTTTAACGGGTTGACCCGACCCGACCCGACCCGTTTAGTTAACGAGTCGAATTGTGTCAACCCGAAATCATTCGACTTGTTTGACACGATTAGGTATTCGGGTCAAACTTACTTGAAACGACCCGACCCGATCCGGATTAACTCAGTTTTATTATTATTATTTTTTTAAATAATAATAATAATAACAATTAATATATATATATAGAAGAAAAACCACCCCAAGTAACTACATTGTCGGAATAGTATGTAAGACCAGATTTTTATTAAAATAAAAATATTATTAGATGATCAAACAAAATTTTTAGTGGATTGCAACTGATAATATTAGCTCCAATACATGATGGAACTTATTTACATTGCTTGATTATAAAATGATGAAACATTTTTATTTGCATTCAATTTAATGGTAACCATTAAATTGTCGTTACCATCCATATTCAAGTTTTTGAGTATTTTGTGTATTAATTACAAGTTATAATAGACAAGTTTTTCAATTTAAAGCCCCAATTAGCCATCAAAACAACAAAATAATGAAAGCCTCAAAATTTCAAACACAAACCCTAAATTCGGACTTCATCAAAAATCTCACAAATCATCATAATTTGGAGCTTCAAATCCAATGTGTATAACGAAAATCATAAAAAAAAATGACAAAATGTTAGATTTTATCTTCCTGATTTCATGTAGATAACATCCAAGTAGATAACATCCAACAACTCTCGTCGAGTTGCTGTATCGTTATCCCACATCTTTTGTAACTAGAACGGATCTAACTCCTCAAGCATCACCCAAACTATATCCTCCACACAAACATATCTCGCTAAGAGATCCTTCGTCTAGAGGTTGCTAACTATCTGTGATACAACGAAGTGTCCCACAGGTGAAAAGGAAACAAGATCAAGTGTTAGTCCACTACTTAGTGAGATTAAAGCACAAGGAAACAATCATATATAAAAATGATGTGCGAACTCATATATTTCTAAAAAGTTTTCCAATTTATAAGATCATTTCATCGTGTAATACATTTATGACATTTGAAGATTATGCAATGGATTACTACATATAATATACATGAATAGCTTGAACATTTCATTATAGCTCAACTTCATATGGTTTATTTGGGCCTTTATCCCTTCCCTCTCGGGTTTGTGCGTTCTCGCAAGAACATCTAGTATAGCTCGATGCCCTGGAACTGCACAACATACCGTTTAATACTAGTAGTTTGACTAAGTTCGGCTTCAAGTGGCCCACACTACTAATACAGCTGTCGTAGTAACCACCATGTAAACACAAGTGCGCTGGTTACACTAGTCTATTGGATCCAACAATAATCATAGACCATAGGGCATTGCCCGTATAAGCTCATCTTATTTTTTCAGTCTTTTAAATGTATGCATGCAAAAATATTTATACGATCATCATTCATCTCATATTCTTAATGCATAAAAAGAGAGTTCACATGTTCATAATTTTTTTTTTTTTTAAAAAATGACATAATAATAGGGATAATGCACATCATTTGTGAAAACCTCATCTTACTACCACCCCCCTTAGCATGAGGGTGGCAGCAAGCCACCCTCCATGGCTTTGGGGGTGGCCGATCCACCCTCATGTGGCAGATCGGCCACCTTAATTTCTTTTTTAATTAAAAAAAAAGTTAAGTTTATTATTTTTTTATTAAGAAACTAAGGGTATTTTAGCATTTTTTTTTTTTTTGAAAATGGGTTTTTTTTTTTTAATCACATTTTGGCAGTTTGAGGGTCGACATCTACCATTTGTCAGTTCGAGGTGCTCTTTTCAATTTGGCTGTCAATATGGGGGGCTTTTTTTATATTTTTTTCCCAATTTTATAATTGTGCATAAAAGCTCATTTCATAAAACTGTTTCATGCCGATTTTGCTTACTAGGTCAATAGATTTACTCAGTTACTTCTTTTACCTGTAAAATACTTCGGTGTTTTACATCTTAACAGGATTCCAGGTTGTTGTAAGGCAATTCGCTAGGATGAAGATGGCAAGCAAATAACCCAGATTCTTAGTTTTGATTAAACTGTTTATTAATTGTTTATTTAGTTGCTCTGTGTTTATTATTGTTTATTAGTTGTCAGTCAGCTACCAATTAACTGATTTGGATACCCTACTGATAATTCTCTAGGTTAGTTAAATTAATTAACTTAACTCTATAGATATTATGGTGATTACAAGCCCACGCATTACAAATTCTCCTCTTGGGAGAATATGGATATCTCGAGTCTTATTCCGGGTGGTTTAAGGTTGGGAGGCAAACCATAAAGTTACTTACAACTTAATTAATTTCCTGGGACGTTACAGTTACTACATTAACATTTGGTTTTGTTGCGTGAACAAGTTCATGTTATAGTCGAGACATTGCAAGTGGATGTCCAGAGTGGAGATCGTTGGACCTAGAGGTCATGAGGCGGGTTCTCGTGAGGTCCTCGAGCGGTGGTGTCCACGGTGTTTCTCCTAGCACCCATCAATCTTGTTTGTACCATACGATCTTTTGCCTAAGAAAGTAATAAAACGTTCACACATATGGCGTCAATTGATGATGTAATTTTCACTCAGTCAAATTTTGATAGAGGATGCTTGCAAGGAGTAAGGTTAATAGGAGACTTGTAGGGGGTGTTGATGGGCAAAATCTCTAGCACTTAAGTGAGCAAGGGTAAAAGATAAAATTTCTTTAAGGGAAATAGCTAAGGTAACCGCAAACTTGATAGTTATGTGAAGACACCCAAAATTGGTTGCTTGCCCTTCCTTATATCGAGTGTCTACTAATATGGTATGGTCTTGGACAGGTCTTGCCAACTAAACATGAGACTCAAGCAAACATAATCAAATAGGCAACTATTGATTGGCATTGTAATGTTACACCGGAATAATAGAGGGTGGAAGTGTAAATACAGGCTATAGGAGAATTGAGGAACTTAATTTAGTCAAAAACCCAGGCAGCCAACTTCCTTCAACTTCACTTGACTTGATTCTTGCATGTGAATAACACTGCTCAAATTCTTGACCCACAAAAAAAAAAAAAGATAAATAAAAAAGAAAGAACGAAAAGAAAAGAAAAATATTGCAGTTGAATTAGAATAGATTATATTCAAACTTGAAATGGAAGAAGAGTGACCGAAATAGTTGTAGGTCATGAGCTATCTTACATACAGGTTACTTCACAATGATTGAAACAGACAATAGCAAAAGAAATTTCAATCATCACCAAATATAGTTACCATAGAGAAGTTTCAAGTGAAGGAATAGATATTGGGAGAATAGTTTCGTTTGGGTGAAGGGCTAATACAACTTTCTCATTTATAGAAATCGATGTTTTGTCCATTGGAACCTTTGCAAGTCTAGTAAAGGAAAGACTCACGAGTACTTCCATTGGTATCGATCATCTTCCTTCTAAACTACTAGTTGATTCTATATATGTGTCCGGTTTACTAGAAGAAGTAGCATTGCTAGAAAGGCCTCTCCTTGGAACAAATGCTGGCTGTTTTGGAGTTGGAACTTTTGAAGCTTCACTATCAAGCATGGTAACAACATTTGACATGGTAGGGCGGTCATTTGGGTCTTCTTGTACACATAAGAGTCCAACATTTACGCACTTCACAAATTGATCTACATTGCAAACTTTATCTAGAGCCGGGTCCATCAAATCCAACACCTGGTTTTCAACCCATAATCTCCACGCCTGTGACAATTTTAAAATCAGAATTGGAATGAAGCATAAAATGATTGAAATAATAGTGCATATAAAAAATTAAACACACTTACATAACCTATAAGGCTCATGGCTAGTTCTGATTGATAAAATCTTGAATTCTTTTTTCCACTTATAATCTCAAGTAGAACTACACCAAAGCTAAAAACATCAGATTTAACCGAGAAAAGTCCATCTAATGCATACTCCGGAGACATATAGCCACTGCATGCCAACATTCATTATAAGTAAATAAGGTAGGAACTTGTATATTCTTTGTATAAACAGAGTTGGAGGATTGAAAATTGTGCTTACTAAGTTCCAACCACTCTATTTGTGTTTGCCCCGATTTCTTTGCATCCAACAATCCTTGCTAGGCCAAAGTCAGATATTTTGGGATTCATCTCCTCGTCTAAAAGAATGTTGCTGGTTTTCAAATCTCTATGGATGATCCTCAATCTGGAGTCATGGTGAAGATAAAGAAGCCCACGAGCTATTCCCAAAATGATGTTGATGCGCATTCTCCATTCCAAACACATGTTTAGCTTTTGATCTTGCAAGTTTTCCATTTTCCATTCAAAGAACAGTTTCAGCAACAATAACAAATCAACTTTTACTCAAACAAGATATAGTCTACCAAGCACTGCAAGATATTTGGAATTTAGTTTAGAGACCAACCAAATATAAATAAGTCTAAGCTTTTGTTGGGCATGTACTCATAGAGTAAAATCTTTTCATCTCCTTTTATGCAATATCCTTGAAGTCTAACAAGATTTCTGTGTTGAAGTTTTGCAATTAACACCACCTCATTTTTAAATTCTTGAAAGCCTTGCCTTGACACACTTGAGAGCCTCTTTACCGCCATTTCTTGACCTCCTGGAAATGTTCCCTGAGACACCATACTCACAAAGTTACAAATAATCAAAAGCTAGTTTACATGAACACTAACACCAATAAATTAATGCTGCTGAAATTACCTTATAAACAGGCCCAAAGCCCCCCTCTCCGAGCTTGTGTGCATCTGAGAAGCTATCTGTAGCTACTAGAATGCTTTCCAAATCAAAAAAAGGTACATCGATGCCTTTCTCATCTTCTTCTCTGAACTCACCCGAGTCCATCAAGTCTTTGAGATGTCCTTGAGTGTCTAATGTGCGAAGTACTCGATTTCTTTCATCACTTCTTCTATTTTCTTAGTTTATAAGACAACCATATATGTCAGTTACACTTACATGATAATTAATCAATTACATGAAAGAGCTAATATATGACATTATTTTGATTCAAATGGAAATACTATGGATTGTGCAGGGTAGAGTGCATTTTGCAAAGCAGTTACCTTGTCTCTTGGCCATCTTTCTTCTCCACAAATATATAGAAATAATTGCACTTGCGAGAACAAACACTACTATTATAGGTATCATAACAATCCGAGTCGACGACATCTTTCCTTTTGAAGGTTGAGGAAAATCACCATCTACAAGAAAGAAAGAAAGAGGACTACTCTCACATAAATATTTAAAATATGAAAACGACTCCATAGGAAAAATATAAAAAAAGCCTCTCATACTGCTAGCTAAATTGAAAAGAGCATCTCGAACTGACAAGTGGTAATGTCGGCCCCCCAAAACTAACAAAAATGTTATAAGAAAAAACCCCTTTTCAAATTTTTTTCCTAAATACCCTAAATTTTTAAATAAAAAATGATAGACTAACATTTTTTTTTTCATTAAAAAAGAAATTCCACCCCAAACGCCAAAAAAAAAAAAAAGAGGCCTGGGGGGTGATCGGCCACCCCCAAAGCCATGGAGGTGGCTCGCGGCCATCCCCATGCTAAGATCTTGGCTACATGCCGAGAGTATCCATTTAGGCTTTCTTTTGGAGATCTACGAGTAGATCAAGATGGCCAAGGAAAACAGAGAGAAAACAACGTTTATCACCATATCAGATAGAGGCTATTGTTGCCGGTTGATTAGATAGGCCCCAACAAAGAATCCCCCTACTTTGTTTTCGCTCCTCGAGCAAGGAGTGCCACACACAAGCTCTCACGCTAATCTCCGTGGACAATCCAATTGCTTTGCGAGCACCCCCCATAGTGCTGTGGGTGGCTCGTGGCCAACCCCCCCCCCCCCCCTCCCTTTTGTGGGGTGGTTCGCGGCCACCCCACCCCCCTTAGCATGGGGGTGGGCGTGAACCACCCTCCATGGCTTTGGGGGTAGCCGATCCACCCCTTGTGGTGGATCGGCCACCCTAGGCCATTTTTTATTTTATTTTTTGTATGATGTTTGGGGTGGCCGATCCACCCACGATCCACCCATGGGGAGGATCGGCCACCCCAATTTTTGTTTTTAATAAAATAAAAATAAAAATAAAAAGTTAAGTTTATTATTTTTTATTAAAAAACTAAGGTATTTTAGAAAAAAAAAATTGAAAATAGTTTTTTTTATTACTTTTTGTAGTTTGAGAGGCCGATATCAACCACTTGTCGATCAGTTCAGGGAGCTCTTTTCAATTTGACTGTTAGTATAAGGAGCTTTTTTATATGTTCTCATATTATAATTTTTTTTTTACAGTGAACAAGCTTTGGTAGAAAAGTCAAAATGATAATAAGTTGAGTTCCACAGATATATTGTTTACATTCATTGTCGCAATTATAATGTCTTTTGTTAGGACAAGGTAAGCAAGATATTGCTAACGAGTAATGAGGATTTGAAAGTTGTACTGCAAAAACCTCTAAATTTCTAACGTACGTACCATTAGAAGTGATTATACATAAAGGAAATGAAAACTTTTAGAAAGCTGCACAAATCCTCAGTTGAACAAGGCAAAATTTTCTTAACACTAATCATGAAATGCAATGGAGAAATAGATCCTCCTTCTTAGTGGTCTAATTCTTTCTTCACTAATAGAGCAATCTTAATATGCAAGAGGCAAATGAAATAGTATCCTAACCTTTAGTACAATTTAAATTTGAGCCATCCCAACGGAAGTTTCCAGTGCAAAGGCAGCTCCTCTTTCCAGCTCTTGC
The DNA here is from genome assembly GCA_900184695.1 of Betula pendula. Classification (NCBI taxonomy): domain Eukaryota; kingdom Viridiplantae; phylum Streptophyta; class Magnoliopsida; order Fagales; family Betulaceae; genus Betula; species Betula pendula. The sequence goes on from FXXK01001062.1 coordinate 89,216, forward strand.
TATATTGCAAGTTGAATTTGGCCAGTCCTTGCAGTCTCTCGATGAAGTACAGCTTGGCTCCTGCGGGGGCTTCCAACTGATCTCTACTTCAGAACTAAAGTTGCCAGAATCAGCAGTAGTAAACCACCTGGTCACATTAAACGGCAATGACTTATTGAGCTGCAGAATTCCAGTTGAATTTCTATCGTATCCTGCATGTTTGACTTGGATAACAAATCTTCGTGTACTTGGATCGATACCAGTGACTCGATAGGTTCCACTGGGTGTCTTGAAGCTAACCTGGCCTGTGGAATAGTTGCAGTAGAAACTAAAGTACATGGGGTCACCACAATTTGGTCTAGTGCTCAGCGGATAGGGAATCATGTTTGTGCCACAAGGCTCACAATTCCTTGCACTTGATTCTGCAGCAAAGATACAAAGTCTAGAAAGGTCAATTTAATTAATATTTATCTCAATGAAAAGATAAATTCAATTATTTAATTAATACTTTAACATTATATATGTCAAATAATATTGGCTACTAGATTAATTCGATCATATTCTAATAAAAAGTGTCAAGTGCTTACTCCTTAACATAATAATGAAAATAAACGAGTACCTATATCGGATATGGCTACGCGGACAGAGAGGTTACGACCACCGTTTGCGTACTCCTCTTGCAGACCACTTACATCTTTACTCCAAATCTTGCAGACATCCGCACCAGAAGTATTAGTGGTATCACCTGATTCACCTCTTTGTTGCAAGCTGTTTTTAGCCGCCTCATATGAATAAGCTTGGCACTGGCAGTCGTTAAGGCACTCATTTCTGCATTCTGTTTCATTTTTCCCCTCGAAATCAGAATCTGGGTCACTCACTTTCATCATCTTCAAGCTCAAGAACGTGTCGCTCTTTCCACACGATATCGAATTTCTTGTGCACCCACCAAAAAAATCTCCAGAATTCCACTTCTTCGGGTCACTTGGCTTGAACCCGGGCAAACATTTGCACCTGATCCTATCCTCAATATTGCAGCTCCCAAATTTCCCACAAACATTATAAACACTACAATTGTCTTCGGGGACCCACCATATCAAATCCCAACGATCCTTCTCCCACGCATGATACTGTAATTCCCCACTGTAATTCATCACCAACCTTGTGGAACTATAATCCCGAGGTAGTACTTTTGTTGACTTATTATACATGCTATAGTTGACTCTCTCGCTCTCGCTGAAATTTGATAACAAGTAGGCTATTGCATACCGCAGTGGATCCGAGCCCACGAAATTACTTCCCTTCCGACTTTTCCAGTAATCCACCGGTTTTTTTGTGATAATATACCGGCCATCTTCTTCTGGGTCTTGCTTAAACGTGAATTTCCCACTTCCCGGGTCGCCATAACCGTTCCATGAAGTCAACATCAGGTTTTTATCCATCTTCATACCCGGAAGAAATGTGTCCGTTGGATTTTTGAAGCTCTCCCACACCGAGTACTGATCATCACTAATTAATACCAGGTTTCCAGAATCCATGAGCTTTAGAGCCGTTCGATTTGTAGACAAGGCTGATTTATCAAGACCTGTTGACCAGTAATCTTTTCCGGTGGCATCAAATACTTTGAAATTGCCATCTTCTGCAATTCCGAAAGATGCGTTGAGTGTACGGACTGGATTGTCTCGATTGGCAACCCATACAATTGTTTGATTATCCCACTTGTTATACCATATCCCGACAAAACTTTTGTTGCCAGCTTTAAAGAATCCCAATGCAAATCTTCCATGGGTGGAGACGAGAGTTTCTCCATTAATGGCAGAAATCCGCTCGCCAGGCTTCAGAATATCTCTAGCATAGCAGTACTGTAGAAGAGAGGAAATACAGAAGAAGATCAATATATACGAAAAGAAGACGGAAGACACCAAGCAATTTGCAGACAATCTAGTACTAATCATTTTTCTTCTTTTGCTTTCTAGCATGAGGATATTAGCAGGTATTTGGAATTGGATTTTTCTTTATGATTTCAAGAACGTGGTGGTTGCTTATCATCCTTTATAGAAAACTGTCGATCACGTCTGTATTATTACTTTAAAAAGATTAGTAAATTTGGAGTTTTCATATAATTTTTTATAAATTACCTATTCTATATAAACTATTACTTATCTTCTCAATATGGACAGAAATATTATTGAAGTGTTGTTTCACGTGATTGGAAAAGTTTTTGCCTTTACAAAAAGTGGGTGGACGGAGACATTCCCATACTATTACTCAACTTTTTGTAAAGAAAAATCATTTTTATGCTTCCGGATGGAAAGTTGGTAGATATATAGCAATATTACTCGGTGGAGTACTAAGCTTCTTGAGAAGAAATTTTCATTATTTTGGTCTCCAATTCTACCATTCCATCTATATTAGGGTGTGTTTAATAATCCTTTCTTATAAAGGTATTTTTTATGTTTACGTTGAAAAAGTGTTTTAACATGATATTTGAAATGAGTTTTTAGTTTTTTTGTGAGTATTTTATGATAAAAGTTATTTGTTAATATTTTGATTTTTTTTTGTAGAAAAGAAAAAAGAAAAAGAATTAGCAAACGGGCTAAAATTTGGTGCCTTTACTTTATGAGTAATGCTCGGTGACTGTCTTTTTGGTCTATCTTCAA
>FXXK01001062.1:99032-129227 GCA_900184695.1 Betula pendula
AAAGTAATAGCTTGATGTGGATTGGCTCATTCCCCACATCATCTATTAACTATCTTTGCAGTGTAATTTTTTTGTTTTTTAGAAAAACATGAGGGAAGATAGTTAATAGATGGTGTGGGAAATGAGCCATAGCATTTCTCAATCTATAAATATTTCTTTTAATCTCTCTTTTTTCGAATTAGAAAGAAAAAAAAAATAGAAAAAATCTCTCTTTTTTCCATGCACATATGGATGGCTCTCTCCTCTTCCGAATACAGCTAAACCCGTCTTACTCAATCTTTCATAATCATATTAATTTTGAAAACTTTTTAACATTTGATAGAGACATAAAATGGGCCCAATGATTTTTCTTTCCACTAGCACTGGAAATTTCCTCTCTTTTGAGAAAGATGGTTAGAATATCTTTGAATATTTAATATATTCTCTAAATATTCTAAGATATTCTAGCAAAGATATTATAAGATTGAGTTAGACGCGTTTGCCTGTATTCGGGAAAAAAAAAAAAAAAAAAGATTAGACGGGTTAATTCCGTTAAGATGACCTGTAACCCTCTTCTGCACTAATGTAAGAACGGTCCAAGACAGACAATCTGATCATCTGAAAAATCACTAAACTACAATTACCTTGCTGTTTCTATGTTTGTATGAATATGTTGTTGGGGACAGACCGTAAATATGTCGTTTGTGATTACTGCTGATTAATTAATCTTCATTTCGTTACCACTTTGAAAGAATTTTGGTTGCTTAGGAACTTCCTAGGAGGCATATTTTGGTTGGTCATTGACAATGTTTCTATATAATAGCTGAATCTTTAAGGAGAGTAGTTGACCAAAATTTGACAATTGTCTTTTGTATTTGTTTTTGGAGAAACTTCTCTTAGGCCCCTCAAACTTTCACCCGTTTTGACATACTCCCATAAATTTTGATTTTTCTTACTTTGGCCTCTCATACTTTCGACACATATCATTTAACCCTCATCCGTATGTTCACCGTCAAACTCTGTTAAAATTTTCAAAATACTTTTGTATTTTTTTTAAAAAAAGAATCTAAAATGAGAAATATTTTGATAATTTTTGCATCACTCTATTAGGATTTAACGGAAAATCCTAACAAATGAAAACTAAATGCGATATGTTGAAAGTATGAAGGGGCAAAAGTGAGAGAAATCAAAGTTTATGAGGAGTATGTCAGAACGGGTGAAATTTGGAGGGGCTTAAGTGAAGTTTTCNATTAATTAATCTTCATTTCGTTACCACTTTGAAAGAATTTTGGTTGCTTAGGAACTTCCTAGGAGGCATATTTTGGTTGGTCATTGACAATGTTTCTATATAATAGCTGAATCTTTAAGGAGAGTAGTTGACCAAAATTTGACAAGCGTCTTTTGTTTTTGTTTTTGGAGAAACTTCTCTTAGGTCCTCTAAACTTTCATCCGTTTTGACATACTCCCATAAATTTTGATTTCTCTCACTTTAGCTCCTCATACTTTCGACATATATCATTTAACCCTCATCCGTATGTTCACCGTCAAATCGTGTTAAAATTTTTAAAATACTCTTGTATTTTAAAATAATAATAATAATAATAATAAATCTAAAATAAAGGATATTTTGATAATTTTTGCACCACTCTGTTAGAATTTAACGGAAAATTCTAACAAATGAGAGCTAAATGCGATATGTTGAAAGTATGAAGGGCAAAAATAAGAAAAATCAAAGTTTATGAGGAGTATGTCAGAACGGGTGAAATTTAGAGGGACTTAAGTGAAGTTTTNCCCTTTGTTTTTTGAATGTATTTATTTCAAAGCGAGTAATGCTAGGGAACTCTTCCAAATCCACCTCTCCTCCTCTTTTTATGGGGTGGATACACATGTAATATATAAAATTATATAAATGTCATCCAAAATTACATAAGTGTCATTCACCTCATAAAAAGAGAATGAGGAGTGAATTTGAAGGAGTTCCCTAGCATTACTCGAAATGGGAGGTCTATTCGACCCTTAGAATTAAATAGACGCTTTGTGGCCATAAAGAAAAGATGTGTGTCCACGTACATGAATAGATCTGATACCCTAAAGAGTTTATGAATAGAATTGATGAATATGCTTTCCATTGTCTTTCTGTGGGAGCTAGCTGTGACTTTTATTTATAATAAGTTTGTACAGTATGAATTGTGTTACAGCAGCCACAAAATAAATATATATGAATTACATCACATCATCTTCGGTTACCACCTCTTTATCTTGATCTTCTATTTGAGTTGATGGCTTTCTTATCTTTATCAATATCTTTCTTCTTTGAATTCTTTGTTGTTTGATCTTATCAGAAGAGCTGTCATCAGGTTTTGCAGCTACTGTCTCAATAGTACTGACGATTGATTCTGTGATAGAGATGACATGGCCTTCTAAAGGTTAAAAATACAGGGCCATTCCTTTGTGAAAAGGAAAAGTCTATTTTTTCAACTTCCCCATCCAACTTCCATCCAACTCAAGTGTAAAAACTTTTTAAATTTTTTTTTTTTTTTTTTAAAAAAAAAACATAAAGGAGTTGGATGGGGTTGGATGCTTGGGTTGGACACCAAGCATCCCCCTTGTGAAAAACGCTCCTTGAGATGATCACTCCACATCTCATGAGCATATTCAATATAAATCACACAAGCTTGCAGCAAGTTCCTTTGACAAAGAATTTAAGATCCATTAATATATACAGGGCCATATATATTATTGAATCGATCCATGGGACATATAGATCATCAGAAGAATTTGCTGGTTTTGAAAGGGATTCATCAATGAACCTTGTTTTATTTTTAGCATTGATCAGTGCCATAAACATAGATATGCTCCATGTCGAATAATAATTGTCGCCCGTCAATATATCGTTGTGAGACTAACAGTGTTCCAGGATTATCCCCATGATGCAGAAAATATGTTTTAGTATTAACTATGTGTATATAAGTTTTTAGGTACTCTCTTCTTCTAAGCCAGTTTTCAAGAGTGAGTTCTACCCAAAATTTGTATTACTTGTCATTAAAACTAGCCACTACGCGCGTCAAGTATGAGGTCGGACCCAACTCATCTAGTATAGGATCGAAGGGAGTTGCGGCTTTGTGGTTAAGTCACGGAAAAGGTGACTTATAGACCAGATTAAAATGATGCAAAACCTGACTTGAATAAAAAGAAGATGATGCCATAGAGGCAACCACACTCTAATACCATGACAGAAATCAGATTAATTGCTTTGGAATTACTAACTTGTTGTACATATTGGAATTACAGAGTTGTGCTTATATACGCGCAGGGAGATAAACAGACATACAAAGGAAAACTAACTTTTAAACAGCTTATCTGTGCTGATATATATACATAATCTGTTCGATATTCTTCCCTTTTTTTTCTTTTTTCTTTTTTTTAATTTATTTTTATATGTGGTAAATGAGAATTTTAGTGAATCAAGGAAAGCGAGCAAGGAAATTTGAAGCCAAATTGCATGATTGTTGTGTTATCAGGCTATAGGTTGAGGGCACTGAGCATGGAACAATACCAAACTCATCAGTCTTATCTTCCATTCCTCCAACAAAGAACTGCCAGGCCAAAGCACCTGCCCCGGACCGATATTCCTTTGCAGAGTCATAGATGATATCTAGAACTGTTTTGTACATTCTGTCCCGATGAGATGGTTGGAAGTCTTTACTCCGGTTTGACGACCCAAATTCAGTGAACATGACAGGCTTCCTCAGTTCTTTATCTCCATCTTCAATGTGTGAAAGCATCCACTTTGAGACATATTTGAGTTTGTCTTCTAGTTCTCCCTCGTTTAACCTACCAAATATTTGAATATGATTTGGACATATATATATAGATAAGAAAGGAAAGCTTGAAGGCACAGTTCATTAGGTTTGCATCAATGAATTTAATGATCAATGACTGCAGACTAAACTGCAGCACAGTTTATATATTCATATTTTGTTTTCTATGTTAGAAAATTTTCCGATAAATAAGGTAAAACTTTGATAAAGCGACTATGACATAGCCTATAAATAAAGTACTTGTGTATACACATTCTATCAAAACATTCACAGTAGTTTTTTTAAAACTCATTCTCTTTCCTAAATATAAGAAAAATTTCAAGAAAACCAAAAAAAAGTTACCTAAAGAGCTTCCATATCCATTATTTTAATCTAAAATATATCTCTCTCCTCTCATCTTTTTGCCTTGGAGACCGTTGAAATTTTGTAGAAAAAGTGAGGGTGAGTAGGAAACTTGTATTCCGTAAAAAAACAATATTTTAATGGTATAAAGAAAAATAAGGAAGCTATTGTAAAATATATTTGAATAGAGAAACAAAAAGTAGTTTTGTTCCCCCTAAATTTAAAAAAAATTAAAAGAAAACTGTTATGAATACTCTCAATATGGGCATGAAGGCACAACTAGGCAGATTGGAAGATGCATGGGTTGGAAGATGCCTCTCTCATTTATTTTAAATTTATGTTGCTAAAGTTCTTTAATTTGCTTGAGCAAATATGTTTAGAGGTACTTCAAAATTCTTTCCGCAGCGTATTTTAGCATAATATTTATTTTGTATGCTATCATTTTAATTAAACACTTTCTAACATCCGACTTCCTGATTAAATTTTGACTTGTTCAATTAAATAAAGAGCAAATTGCCGTGCAGCACTTACCAAAGATCCGGGTAGACGTGAACAGAGGCAAAATCAATGTAAGAGATATTGGAGTTGCGAATAAAGTCAGCTCCACGCCTGGACGCCCACTCTGCTGGGTTTATGCTCAAGCTTTTAGGGTTTCTGGGACCATAAAATCCGTCCAGGCCAACTGTCAGTAGATGGTTCCTGTCAATTGATTTCACGAAAGCTGACATTTCTTCTATCCAATCCTGCAATTAATTATATGCCATTAGAATATATGATTTATCATAAATTAATGGGGATTTATTTATCAAGATGGATTGTAATTAGGTTTGATCGTAAACAAATCACATACTTATATTATTCTGATATGATTACTATACTTATCATATCTTTATCTACTTTAATTCTCTTATAAATAAGAGTTACTTGTAATGTAAATATTATCAAAAAATAAGAGTATAATGTGCTCTTATCATGCTTTTTCTTAATGGTGGATGTAAGTTTTTAAAATCGAACTATCCAAAACTGCTTTGTCAACATTTTCTCTTTTTCCTACTATTTTCTTTATTTTTCCATTTCATTATAAGTCTCTTCAACATTTCACACATCAAAGTGTAGAACTGGTTTTGGGTATAGATAATCTTAAATACTAGAATCCTGTAGAAAAAAAAAAGAAAGGAAAAATGACCTATATCATGTACAACTGTAGTTGCCAATTATTGGTAATATGATATTAGTAGTCAAAAATTGGTACATAATTAACTTCCATCTCATTGGACAAATGTGAATCAACTTTTATTAAAAAAGAAAAAAAATTCAAGGGCTAATGAGCAATGTCACATCATCCCAGTAAGATAAGAATAAGATGAGAATTATGTATTTAAAATTACTCCAATAATTTTTAGCAATTATAAAGACATTTGAAGTTTTTTTTTAAAATAAAAATAAAAATTGGCATTTTAGAAGTTTGAATTAGTGCCAGAATGCATGTGTTCTTCTTTAATTGGTGTAAAGGAGCAGAATCAAGAATTTAGGACTCACTTGAAGAGTATCGCCTGAAGGATCAGAGATGCATTGGGGTTCGTTCATCAATTCCCAGGCAAAGATGGTGGGATCGTTTCTATATTCAATTCCAGTAATGGAGTTCCGCCTTGTCAGGATACTCTGCCAAAGGACATATGACAGAATTAACAATTAAATATTAAAGAAATATCACTACTTAATATACAACAGCAAAGCCATGACGCCTGCAAATTGAAAACTGTGATATATTGGTTAAACGAAAACTTTTTTTTTTTTATTATTATTAGTATTGGTTAAAAGAAAGAATATTGATGCCTTATGTTGAAAAAGGGGAAAAAAACAACAATAAAAACAAAAGAGAGAGTTTATAAAAAGAAAGTTCTGTCCTACTAAATATTTTTGGATGCAAGGAGAACCATGAGTTTCATTAAGTTCTGTCCTGCTAACTGTGTTATATCCCAGGAAAACCAACTACAGTCCATCCAGTAGCATCCAAGAAAAACAACTACAGTCCTACTAAATGTATTGGTGCCAGATTTTTATCTTCCCATAACATTTTCATCCGGCTTTTTAATAGGAATTTTCCTACTTTAAGGAAACAATGCATTTTGATACATTTTTGAACCTCTATCCGGCTCCCTACTTTAAAGAAAAAAGTGAGGAGCATGAACAATGTTCTTTACTAATAGTTCATCCGTTCCCTTCAGTTTAAGCTTTTGAGATAAGTGGTAATTTAATATGGTATCAGAGCAGAGGTCCTGAGTTTGAACCTTGTCTCCTTCAATTCACCCCATTTTAATTAAATATTTCACATGTTGAACTTCATCAATTAAAAAGGGAGTTGAGCTCACACGTGAAGGTGATTGTTAAAGCATTGATTAAATTATTAAATCCATCACTTCCTATTAGCTTAAGCTTTTGTATTAAGTGGTGATTTTAGATGAGTTGGTTTGTATTCAAAGTTCCCTGCATTTGGTGCCTATAACCTATAGGAGAAAAGGATGAACCAATTTGGACTGCCTCAAAAAGAAGGTTACTATACATTTGCTGAGACCTAGAATGCAATTAGGAGGAAGGGCACGGAAGTGGATTGGTGGAAGATTGTTTGGTCTTCAATGGTTATACCTCGGCATGCTTTTATTACATGGCTTGCTGTTAGAGATTGCATTGATACAGGGGAGAGGATGCAAAGATGGGGCTATCATGGTAATGTTCTTTGTGTTTTTTGTAGGAGTTGTATAGAGGGGAGAAACCACTTATTTTTTCAATGTGGTTTTAGTAAGCCTATTTGGCAGGTTATCTTGCAAACTTGCTTGGTGGATGAGGTTCATACCTGTTGGGGAGATGTGATGTGTTTGGGTTTAAAAAGTTGGAAGAAAAATCTGAAGTCTACTCTCTGCAGACTCAGATGGCAAGTTAGGACAAAGTTCATCTCTCTTGGGTGGTTTAAAAGGACGGGAAAATGAAGCCCTTTGTGAAAGTTGGGGAATGCATGTAAAGATTTTGTGTTGATTTGTGGATATATTCGGTTGTCTGTTTTCATGGAAGTTTATAGTTGTCTTTAGATTTGTTTTGCTACTCTACTGTGATTCTGCAGAATTGTAGCCTGCAGGTTTGTGTATGAGAAATCAACATATATTGATTTCAGTACTTGATCTTCTATGATAGAAGGGTTCATGAAATGTTAGCTAGAAAGAAAAACCAAGCTGTTACCATTGTATGACAACTTTCTTGAAATGTTAGCTAGAAAGGCACCCAAAAAAAAAAAAAAAAAAAACAGAACAAAGAAACCATTCTATGGAAAAAGAAGTGGAAAAGATGATACCTTGATGTAATTCTGGAAGTTATTGCGGATGGATGGATTAAAGAAGAAGGAATCATTTGAGGCAGTTAAACCTGCTGTGCCTTCTTCAGATGCCCACTTGACATATTGGGGCTTCCCACCATAATCTTCCCAGTTATTGACCAAGCTAAGAAGCAACCTTATTCCATGTTGTCTTGCCTCTGCAATGACATGATCCAGTGCCTGCCACCCAACCCGGTTGTCAAATGAAAACAAAAATATATGATTAACATGATCTTTGACAATTGTTCTTATTAAGGCTCTAGAAGGGCTAACAAAAATGTTACAGAAAGCATTCTGGCATCTTTCATTGGGTTTAGTACCAACATTTTCATAATCCATGAACCTTAACTATATATGAATTGTTACAGTAACAAAAAGCTTGGCAATGTATAGAGGCATTTACAGGATGATAAATGCAAAATTCTTTATTTTCATAATTAGTTTCTACAAAAAGATTTCGTTTCTTCTGGGCATGAGGCCTATTACTGTCCATAAAATAATGACCAGCCAAACTTTTCTAACCAATACATAGAATAGGTTTAAGATTAATTTAATTGGAAACATTAGAAATAAGATAAAAAAATGTACCAAATAATTCATTAAGAGTACTTAAAAAGAGAATTGTGAAGTCTGAAACTCACGCCAGCTGAAATAGCTAACGCAGCTACCAGGAAACTACAGGGCCTACAAAAGAAACCTCACGCCCAAAATCTCACAAGCCTAGTAGCCATGTGAGTGCATTAAATAATATAAATCAATTCAACTTCAACAAGGACACAATTACGACTCTGACAATAACAACAGCTAAAAAAGTACAATAATAGTAACAACTAGGGATACAATGCCATTATTGAGAGGATAATCACATTTTTTTTTTTTTGTAAGTTCATACAAAGAAACCAAAAGCCCAACCGGCTACAGACAGGGGAAGGGAGATTAATCCACTTCAAAGGGAAAAGAAGAGTGCGGGGAAAAAAACATGGGAATGCTGCCAGCATGAGATCTGGCTGCGGCCGAAAATACCACATGGTGGGCGCAGAAGTTAGCACTTCTGTTAATCTTCTTAGCCTTCCAAGAGGAAGAAACAGGAATAATGGAGAGAGTGTCTGAGATAATGTCAGCAATGGACCAGTCTTGAACAATAAGAGGCTGTTGCAGAGCCATAATAACCAAAGCAGAATCCCCTTCTAAAATGAAAGACTTGAGCTTTAGAGAAGAAGCCAAAGTAACGGCAAGCCTGGCAGCAAGAGCTTCTCCAAAGAGAGGTAGACAGGGGGGATTCACCTGGGAAACAGCCGAGATTATATTGCCATTAGAATTTCTGCAGACAGCTGCTTGGACTAAGAAATGCTCCCTGATGGTTGTGTCGAAGTTGATAGTAAGAAAACCAATCGGAGGAGGAGCCCATTTTTCTATCCAAGTCGGATAAGAGACCTTCCAAGCTCTTGCATGATCAAGAGCTTCCTTTTCAATAGAAGTAGCCAGGCACAACGGATCAGGGATAAGACCTTCATGAGCTGCTTTGTTACGGCTGAACCAGAAAAGATCACAGAAAACCGCTGCAAACACTTGGAAAAGATGAATGTCTTTTTTAGGGATACCGAAGGAGATGGAGGGGTTAAGAATCCCTTTAATCCAGTCGGCTATATTCAGATTGGACCAAGCAATAGAGTCTAGGGGCCAAAAAGAGTTTCTCCAAACAACACGAGAGAAGATGCATCTGAAAAAAAGATGAGAAAGGGAGTCATTTTCAGTATGACAGAGAGGACAATTCATATCACTCGGAGAATTAGGGAAAAGAGATGAAAGCCTAGACTTGGCGGGAAGGATATCCCACGTTATTTTCCAAAGGAGCAAAGATAATCTGGCATTAAGGTTTAATCTCTACAAAAGTTTCCAAGAGGAAGAATCAAAAACAGGATGAATAATGGGGGTTCAATTACCACTCGCAAGGGAGTAAGCAGAATGGGAGGAGAAAGTGCCATTTTGCGAAGGAGCCCAAAAAAAGTCAGAAGCCACCGAGGGAAAGATTTTGAGTTTTAGAATCTCTCTAATGGAGGGGAAATCAAAAATGGATTGAATAAGGGGAACATTCCACTGAGAACAGGGGAGAATGAGGACTCTCACAGTGAAAGGGGGGCGGGAGGAGTTGAGAGATGGGTTGGGGGTAGGTTTAAACAGGGGAATGGAGGGGATCCAAGGTGAATCCCAAATAGGAAGGGAGCAGTTTTTATGAATCGTATAACAAAAACCTTAAGACAAGAGACTACGGGATTTAAGGATTCCCTTCCAAACCCAAGAGCCAGAATTGGGGATGGGGGCAGAGAGGAAGGAGCAAGAATGGAGATACTTACATTGCAATTGGGAGACCCAGCTGTTGTTTGAGTTTGTCAAAATCCTCCATCCGAGCTTTGCAATAAGGGATAAATTTACATCTCTCATGAGTCTAAAGCCCAAACCCCCAGCAGCTCTAGGTAAGCAGATGGACTTCCAAGACTTTAAGGAGAGGTTGTGGGCTTTTTGAGGTGGAAATCCCCACCAAAAATTCTTGAACAAGCGATCAAGTTTGCTGCAGAAGGATTTGGGGAGCAAAAATGTACTCATAGCATAGGTGGGAATGGAGGCAGCAACAGACTTGATGAGAGTAGACCTTTCGGCTTGAGAAAGGGATTTTGCACGCCACCCTTCTATGCGGCCCCGGACCTTTATCAAAAATACTTGAGAAAAGCTTCAGTCTTTGAGAGGCCAAAAAGGATAGGCAAACCGAGGTGCGTAGCCCTTGTAGGATTTGGGTTGTAGGGGAGAAATTCCAAGACTGAATTTGCAGTGGATTGGAGAGTATTCCTGCTAAAATGGATAGAAGACTTGTTGGCATTAATGGCTTGGCCAGACCACCTAGTATACTTTTCCACACAATCTTTAATACATGAGGCTTCAGAATTGCAAGCACGCCCAAAAATAAGCAAGTTGTCTGCAAACAGAAGGTGTGAAATAGCTGAACAATGACAAGCTATCTTCATACCTTTTAGAGAACCAGCAGCTTCTGCCTTAGAGAGAAGCCTAGAGAAGACTTCGGAGCCTAGAATAAAAAGGAACGGAGAGAGTGGGTCTCCCTGCCGCAGGCCACAAGCTGGAGAAAACAGACCAAAGGGACTGCCATTTAGGAGAATAGAGAAAGAAGGGGAAGTAATACAAATGCGAATCCAGTTAACCAAAGAAGGGTGAAAACCAAGCTTCCCCATAATGGCAAGAAGAAAACTCCATTCCATTCTATCAAAAGCTTTCTCCATATCCAGTTTAAGAATCATCCAACTACCCCGGCCTTTCTTGTTCTTAAAGGAATTCAGCAGCTCATGGGCTAGAATGGTGTTGTCCTGAATATTTCTATTTGGGACAAAGGCTGATTGGAGAGGGGAAATAATCTTGGGAAGAAGAATCTTCAATCTATTAGCCAAGATTTTGGTGATAATTTTGTAAACTATATTGCATAGGCTAATCGGACGGAAATGATGCATAGAGTGAGGGCCACTGATTTTTGGAACTAGGGCAATAAAAGTGTGGTTTTGCTCCCTTAGCAGATGGTTATCCCGAAAGAAGCTCCAAACAAAATTCAATACATCAAATTTCAACATTGGCCAGAATTTCTTGTAAAAAAGAGTTGTGTAACCGTTAGGGCCAGGTGCTTTGGTGGAGCCAAGACTGGCTAAGGCTTCATAAATCTCTTCCTCGGCAGGAATGGAACAGAGAACAACATTTTCCTCAACCGTGATGGAAGGCTCAAAGAGGTCCAACATCTCTTCTTTAATAGGGGGACCAGAAGAGGTAAAAAGTGAAGAGAAATGACTCACAAAGGTGGATCCGATGGGGCAACGATCAGCAATCCAAGCTCCATTGTCCGTCTTCAGAAAGTCCACTACATTTGCNTCTTCTCCGAATGAGAGTGGAGAGATGAAAATATTTTGTATTTAGGTCTTTGCAGGTGAGCCAAGTTTCCCTGGATTTGTTGTGCCAAAGAATTTCCTCTTTAAGAAGAAGATCCTCAAGGTCAGACTTGAGCTTGAATTCCATCTCCCTTGAAGAGAAGGATGGGGGGGCGTTTTGAGCTTGGTCCAGCTGGAGAAGCTTTGCCTTGATATTAGTGATAATGTTTCCAAAGTGGAGAGTGTTCCATCTCTTTAACGCAGCTTTAGTAATCTTGAGCTTCTGGACAAGGCAATATGCAGGGCTTCCAGAAATAACCACAGACCAGGCAGCTGCTATGACTTGGGCACAAGTCAGGTCTTTGATCCAAAACTCTTCAAATTTGAAGGGGCGGTGTGTCGAGGGGGAGCAGAGAGAGGTGTTTAGCAAAATTGGATTGTGGTCAGAAGAGAAGGCCGGGAAGTGTAGAACAGAGAAATAGGGAAAAATGTGAACCCAGCGGCTAGAAGCCAGCCCTCTATCCAGCCTTTCTTTAATGAGATCAGTATCTCTACGATTGTTTGACCAAGTGAAGGGGTTTCCAGAGAACCCTAGATCAATCAACCCAAAACGATCAATGAAGGACTTGAAAGGGCAGGAAGAAGTGCTTGCAAAAGTCCTGCCTCCCAACTTCTCAGATTGATCCAAAATATGGTTGAAGTCACCTATACATAACCACGCCCCATCAAAATTTCCTCCAAGCACAAAAAAGGAGTTCCCAAAGTTCCTCCTATCACATTTCTTTGGAGGCCCGTATATACAACAGAGAATCCATGGTTCATTAGGGGGGTCAGAGTAACACCAAGCCGAAATGCAGTTGTTTTCAAAAGAGAAGCATTCCAAATCAACACCTGGTCTCCAAGCAAGAAGAAGACCACCTTTTGAGCCAATAGGAGGCATATGGGCGAGCAAATGAAAACCAAGACAATTCAGAATTACTGTAGCTTGAGCAGGAGAGGATTTAGTCTTAGACAGAATAAAACATTAGGAGAAGAAGACCGGATGAGTTCCAGTAGGCTACGAATCGCAGAGGTACGGGATAGTCCTCTGCAATTCCAAGAAATGATCTTCATATATACGGTGGAGGCATGGCTGAGCCCGCCTCCTGAGTTGATTGAGTAACAGTTGGGTCCTCATGGTACACTGGATAATTTGCTTCTGGTGGGATAGGAGAGGTCCTCCTTCTTTGTCTAGCAGCCTTAAAAATAGCTCTAGTCTGGTGTTTTGCTGAAGCGACATTTGACGTTTTAGCTTTTGAAACTGGGGCAGAGTCATCTGGAGGGCTAAGAGATCTCTCAAGAGAAGGAATTCCTAGTCCTTTCTTCCTGTTTGGCAAATCTTTCAAAGTTCTGGATCTTTTATGAGTGAGGGGAGAAGAGGAAAGGGGAGTGCAGGGAATTTGTGGAAAAGGTTTCTTAAGAGCTCTAGGAGGAAGGTGTTTTTGTTTGGAGGATTTGAGGGAAGCAGAGAATTTACCTGGAGTGAAAAGGGTTGGGGCTTCTGGAACAGTTAAATGAGGGGAGGCTAACTCATGGTAGGCTGAGCTCGGTTTTAAGAGGATGATTGGGCTTGAGGTGGGCTAGTGAATAATAATGGAAGGATTGGATATGGGCTATTGGAATGGGTTGGGTGATCCAGACGAATTGGGAATGGATAGGAAGTTGAAAAAGTTGATATTGGGAGTCGGCCTAAGACGTGGGGATAGTTGGTCTAGAGAGGGAACATTCAATGCAGTCCCACCTTTAGAGGTAGATGGGATTGCATTCGGCGCAATAAATGATGGGGATGGGGGACTAGTTGTGATAGATGGGATATCTGAGATTGTGATGGGTGACGTGGAGGCTTGGACGGCGTTGGATTGGGTGAGTAGGTGGGGGGTCAGGGCTAAGGATCCACAGGATTTGGGGGTAGGTAGATTCTGCTGGGAAAGATTTTTGCATGCATGGGGAACATGTTTAGGAGAAGGGGGGGAGCAGATGATGTGACTGTTGGCCTGAGAAGACTTACCGGCCTGAGAGGATTCCGGTGGCTCAATGGGCAAAGGGTCTCTTTCTCGAGAGGGTGGGGCTACACAGAATCTATAGAAGGGAGATGGTTTCAGAGAGACGGGGAAGCGGTCTGGAGGAAGTGGAGCCTTGGTTGAGTTGCACTCAAAGGTTTTGTGCCCTATTAACCCGCATGAGACACAATAGTCATCAAGACGTTCGTATTTCTGCTCTATATGAATGGGAGGACCATCAGGGCAGTGGAGACAAAAGCCGGGTTCCAAAGGCTTGCGAATATCAATCTCAACCAGAATACGAAGGAAACTTCTGCAGATGAGGCCAAGAGAATCTGCATTATCCACTTCCAACAGGACACCAAGACTCTTCCCAATAGCCACAGCATTCTTCAACAGCATGTATTTGAGGGGAAGGCCATGAACCTGGATCCAAAAGGGGGATGTATGGAAAGTGATATCCCTAATGGAAAGAGTTGGGGACCATTTTTTTAGGACCAACAGAGAACCATTGATATTCCAAGTAACCTGCTTGAGGATTTTTGTAATATGACTAGGGTGGGAGAAGGTTAAGAGGTATATGTTTTTTGCTTGGGCCTCTAAGAAGAACGGAGAAGCAAAAGGCCATGACTTTTTGAGAGCATCAAACACCAGTTTGGTGATACAAGGCTTAGGGTTGACAACAAACCCAACTAGTGCAAGAATATCCTCTGGTTGATTTTCATCAGAGAGAGTTGTTAATTGAGATGAAGGATCATTCCAAGAAAGGACTTCAGTTTGGGCTATCAGGGTGGCTAGATCAATCGTGGAGTTCTCCACTGTGGTGAGGGAGAGGAAAAGAGAGTGGAAGTAGGAGAGAGAACAGAGCTTTTTTCCAAGCTCTGACTACTGTTTGAGGATAATCACATTTAACGTATACATAACAAAGAGTAGAAAGTATGTACAAAAGGATGTGATTGGGTGGTTATGCATGCAGCAGTATTGCCTCTCGGCGGTAGCTTAGGTAGGCTACTTTTTTTTTTCCTTTTTTTTCTATTTTTTTTTCCTGTTTTTTTTTTTTTTTTTTTTTTTTTTTCAATAAGTTTGAATGAGTGGGTATGGCTCAGTGTACGGGACGTAGCGGAAGACTTGGTAACAAATCAGAAGCGTCTGCGTCTTCTGATTAAAAGATAAAACAAGCCCGGAGGCTTAAAAGTAACAAACTCCGCAGAGTGTTTGAGAGAAATTATCTGATTGATGAATATTCAATTGTGTGTCTAATTACAATGTAGACTCACATATTTATACTAGTAGAAAACTTGAAGAGAAAGTAATCCTAAGTCCTAGTAGAATAAGTAAACCTAGTCCTAATAGAATAAGTAATCCTAGTTCTAGTAGAACAAGTAAACCTAATCCTAGAAAGGAAATAAATAAATACAAGTCTACAAAGGAAAGAAAAAAAAGTAAATACAATATTGAAAAGGAAATAAATAAAGTTTTAATAAAACTTTATTTATTTATTTTTTTTTAGGAGAATCCTAATCTAAAATAGAAAATCAATAAATTGATTTTTGTGTCAACCGAATACGGTTGACAATCAGCAGTGATCATGACAAGATCTTTCCTTCTATACTTCCACTGTCTGAATCTGAACAAAAATCTTCTTGAACGACATTTTCCCAATATATTATTTGTTATTTTTCTTATTTTGGAATTTACCAAAAATATAGGTAAATTCCATCCTACATCAGACACCCACACTTGAAAAAAACTCATCCTCGAGTTTTCTTTGTGATATGGCACGCGCGGCTCCTCTGGAGAAAGGTACTTGGAGAAATCTATGTAGATAGCATCAAGACATGTCTTTTTCCTTTTCTCTCCTTCCATAAAAATTTCTCCAACATTTTCTTTTTGAATATCATCTTCAACTTTACTATTTTCTTCAAAGGAATCGACATTACTCTTTTCTTCTGTGATGATCGTGATGAGTTGTGCCTGTGGTGGAGGAGGTAGTGGATGTTCCTCAATTGGTGCAGTTGTTGGAACAAATGGTAGTGGCTGTACAAATTGTTTCTGTAATGGCAGCTCCACTAAATTAATAACCTCCACATTATTTTTACCGTAATTAATATTCTCTTCATAGGCGGGGTGTCTATTTGGAGATTCAGAATCATGGTTATGGACAACTTCGACACAACCTCCATATTTGTTAACAAACGTGTCGATACTTTGCTTCATATCGTCCAAGATTTCCCACATTGATTGCAGTACTTGTTTTTGAAAGTGTGCTTGTTGTGATCGAGCCTTTGATCGCTTGATATATCGCTGGTAGTCAGTTCTTGAAACAAACTCTCTCTCGCGAATGAATTCGTTAGAGTAGTTATAATTGTAGTATGAATTGGCCATCGAATCCGGATAATGCCGGCTCGGATACCCCATGAATTCGGCTCTTGAACGAGCCCCTCCCCTACAAGCGGCGTTGTTGAAGAGGTTTCTACCGTTGCTCAGGTAGCCATCGAATAGGATAACGCCTGCTCTGATACCAACTGACGTAGCGGAAGACTTGGTACCAAATCAGAAGCGTCTGTGTCTTTTGATTAAAAGATAAAACAAGCTCACATGCTTAAAAGTAACAAACTCCGCAGAGTGTTTGAGAGAAATTTTCTGATTAATGAATATTCAATTGTGTGTCTGATTACAATGTAGACTCACATATTTATACTAGTAGAAAACTTGAAGAGAAAGTAATTATAGTCCTAGTAGAAAAAGTAATCATAGTCCTAGTAGAAAAAGTAATCCTAGTCCTAGTGGAATAAGTAAACCTAGTCCTAATAGAATAAGTAATCCTAGTTCTAGTAAAACAAGTAAACCTAATCCTAGAAAGGAAATAAATAAATACAAGTCTACAAAGGAAAAAAAAAGAAAAAGTAAATACAATATTGAAAAAGAAATAAATAAAGTTTTGATAAAACTTTTTTTTTTTTAGGAGAATCCTAATCTAAAATAGAAAATCAATAAATTGATTTTTGTGTCAACCGAATACCATTGACAATCAGCAGTGATCGTGACAAGATCTTTCCTTCTATACTTTCACTGTCTGAATCTGAACAAAAATCTTATTGAACGACACTATCCTAATATGTTATTTATTATTTTTCTTATTTTTGAATTTACCAAAAATATAGGTAAATTCCGTCCTACATAAGTACGTGGTTGTATTGGGGTTGTGGCTTAAGAGTTTCAAAATCGTATTCAACACTAGTATTTTTTTAACAGGTCATTAGTTCTCCAGCTAGTACTCTATTGTTCTATATTGTTTTCTTAGGCTTCTTATGCTCTGCAAAAGGCCAAAGCAGGCTCTCCTTGTATAAATATTGTCCATTTAAGATTAAGGTTGTGTTTGATACACGGAATGACTATTCTTTAAAATAACTTTTATTAAGAATGAAAGAAGTGAAATGAATTAGCATTGTAATAGACATTCTCATAGTCATAAAAAAATGATTATTTCTTCAATTTGAGAGAAATAGTTATTCCATCAATTGAAAAAATATGCATTTTCTATTAACTATCAGGATGGCTATTATAAGTCTAATTTATTATATTTCTTTCATTTTCAAAACAGTTAGGAGATTTCTTGTTAATAAGTTTTTTTTTTAACTAAAAAAAGGTGAAATTATTTCTGTAAAATTTGAACAATATGCCTATTATTTGTAAAGTAAACAATTTAAACTATATCTAATTTTATCCATTTTATTATTTTTCATTTTTTTTTCCCATATTTTATTCATTAACGGCATGTTCTCACAATCAGCAACATATTCTTGTTGCTAAATGTCACAATCAGCAAAAACATGTTCTCATTGTTAAATGGGGCAATTAGCTACAACATATGTCAACGCTGATTATTAAAGTCGGCAAACACAATGTTGCTGTCGCTAATTTATCATAATTAGCAGCAACGTTTGTTTTAGCAACGAGTTTTGACCCTAAGACCACAATTGTCGTTGCTATAACTAAACTTCTAGCGACGACTTTTGTTGTTGTTACTAAAACTATTTTTAACAACGACTTTTATTTGTTGTTGCTATTCACATATTAGCAACGAACAATCTACAACAACATGGCAACAAGAATTTATTGTTGTTAAAAAAATTTTAGCAACAAACTATTGTCGTTGCTAAAAGCAATTTTGTAGTAATTAGAATTCCTAGTAATATTAGGACTTGTAACCTATTTAAAGGCAATTTATGGCTTCATTTTGTCATTCAATTTTGGCGAATAAAAGTTTGGGAAAATTTTACTTATCCTATGAAGTCTTAGTGTTTTTACGATTATAATCTTGAACTTTTAATTTTTGCCAGTATTCCAAGCATTTTTTCCTTTTAATTTTACTCCCTTGTTTTGTTAAAATGTCCTAAATGCCCTTGGTTTTTTTAAAAAAAATGAAAGAAATATTTTGCCATGTCAGTGTTCCAATATTCTGAGTGCATCAAAAAGTCCAAAGAAGGAATTTTTTTTTTTTTTTATACGACGTTTCTGGTGTTTTCCTTTGTGGCCGAGCATAAAAGCCAGAGCATTAGGATCGACCGACTAATTTCTGATCCAATGTCTTGTATTACTCTCAGCATTGAACAATTGAGTGGTGAACTTCGTCCGAATAGCTAGCCTTAAGAAGAAATTTACACCTAACAAGTCTCAAACTTGAGACCTATGAGATAAAATTCCTTGAGGATCGACCTCAACCATCAACCATTAGACCAACTCCTTGGAGCCAAGTCTAAAGAAAGATTTTGCTTCCAATATAAGTTAATTGACAAATTTAAAATCATTTAACATGCTTCCCAACATCATTTGGTTTCTAAATATATACCTGGAAAACTCGCTCATCAAACCGACCAGGGGAAAGCTGGAGGGCATTGTAAGCAGCATCATTGAATGCCCAAGTTCTGCACACGGTTAGACCCATCATTGCGCCGGCGTGGAGCATCTCCCGGACCCTCGGCCTGCTATATTCATCGACGGCCTGTTCCATTAACCAGAAAGAGTTCCACCCATTGATGTAAAAGGCTCTTCCATCCAACATGAATTGACTCCCATTTCTCTCCACAAAACCCAAGTACTTTGGCTCTTCATGATGACTCACAGCCACCATGCCGTGTCCAAATTTATGACTCAGGATGAAGTCATGAAAGGACACGTAGATGAAAGCTACAATTGATGCCGTACCAAGGAAAAACAGCCTAGTTCCTGCCACCATTGTTTGAGTGTCTGGTTTATATATATATATAGGACCTGAAAAATGAGAAACAGCCAAAAATTGGAAAGATTAGAAAGATTCTTGGATGCTCTTTTTGTCTTTATTTTAAGAAACTCATACACAAAGAATCACTGACACCCAGATAAGGCAGAGGGAAATATACAGTGGTGTACCTAGTAGCCTCCCCCTTGGCCCAATATGCCCATCTATCTCATAGCCCCTCAGCCCAAACACAGTTGAACTATTCAACTACCGAAAGGGCCCATAAGGCCCGTCTACCCCAGGGCCCCTCGAGCCCAAACATTTCACTGTCAAAGGACGTACTTATAATGCCCATTTGTTGAGAACTCACCTACTAGCTAGAATTTCCATAGACCATCCCAAAGTTAAGTCGGCTCAAGAAATTGGGAGCCTACTGGTATACCTAGCCCCGGCTAGTCTCATAAGACCCATCCACCATAGAGCCCCTCTAGTCCAAACAAAGTCGAACCCTCCACTGCCAAAGGGCTCCCTAACCTATCAAAGACACCAGAGCCAACGGGCCAAGGAGAAGCCTATCAGCTTAGCCTAATTAAGGACCAACCCTATTCTAAGACCAGGATATACCTATACCTTGATAGGACGCACCACAACCAATTCTCCCTCTCGCCAAGTCAAATAACAATTTTGCTAAGTTAGGAAACCTCCCTCCCCAATATTCGTCGGGAGGAGAGAGGAAAGAATCATTCATGCCATCAACAATAAAGAAATGCGGGAGCGGTGAGTCTATATAAGGAGGGGAAGCTTCACTGGGTACACATTTATACACCCTTACGTAGACTCTATCAATTTGCTTTCTCTCCTACTCTTATTAACTTAAACATCAAAGGTTGTATTGTCAAACCTCCGGTACACGTTTCTAACCTTTTTTTCTTCCTTTTCGGCCTCCTTCATGCTTGGCATGCGGCCACTATATCAACATACATACCATCTAATCTCTAAGACACCAAGATCCCCTTATGTAAAAGGTAAACCAAGGATGTCTTGAAAGACACCAAAACTCCACTCAATAAAACTCAAAAAGATTCACATACCTCATTCGAATGCAACTAAAGTTTGTAACTTTGAAACAGGGGGATTTGTAAGTTGGTGTGATCACCGAGTTAAAGGATTTTATAAGGGGAAATGATCGAGCACAAGGAGGTGTAGAACGAGGGAGGTTAATCACGTCCCGCTTAACACTCATATTAAAATTAACCATCTATGAATAAAAAAATCCCTTGACTTTCCCTAGTTAGCTATGTGATTGATGTTATTGAAATTTAATATCGGAATATTAATGGTTCAATAGATTAGATCCAACTTTTTTTCTGCTCTAATCTGCATTTATATTGCTGTATTAGGATAATGAAAGGATATTAAGATATTTAAGGAGACGACTTTCCCTTATCTATTAGAATATATAATAATTTATAGTAAAAAAATATGAAAGAAGAACAGAATAAATATTCATTATAAATGTAATATAACAACAAAAAAAAATGATTTACTTTATAAATTTTTGAGGGGTTTCACTGCTCAATGCTAGGGAGCTAGAGAAACACATGCAAAGTCTATTAAAGTAAGTAATTTAATCCCATAACGCTATTACAAGAATCCAATATAATAGTATCTGGATATGAGCACTTGCGTTCACGCATGTGTACTCCAACAATCAAACCCATGCGAGAGATAAAAAAATGCACAACATGACTCATGAAACCAATCAAAACTAAGGAGACAGATTGATTGTGATGTCTAGAAATCATTGCCCATTGGTGGATTGTCTGTTCCAAGGTCGATGGCGACCGAGAAATTCGACCTGACGTACCATATTGCATGCCACTACAGAAAACAGAAGTTTTACCAGCATTTGGTATTGTGGCGCCCAACCAAAACGCTGAAAAAAACATTTTATACCAAGCATGCTACAAATTAGTCGCTGCTAATTTGTAGCATGCTTGATAGAGAAGTTTTTTCCTTGCCCTCTTTTTTTTTTTTCTTCAGTTTCTCTCTTTTCCTCGCTTTCTATTCCTTCTCAAGAAATTTCTAAAGGTTATGTCTTGGTCTAAGTAGCATAGCATTTCTCTCCATCTCAGGTAGATAAAAAGGTAGAAATTTATCGAGTGAACTATAGTACTTCTTCGTACAGGTAAGGAGTCCATTGATGAGAAGAAGTTGAAAAAAGCTTGAACCAAATTCCAACAATAATAATATAAGCCCAATTAGGGAGGGAGCCAGAAAATCTTATGGGTACGGGTCAAAGCATTAATAAAAAATATATTAACATAAAAGGGTCAAAGCATGAATGAAAAATATATTAAGATTGAAACTTAAATTAATATATAAAACAAAATTAGTATCCATTCAGTGTTAACAATAAATAAAAGAGAAGAAATAAAATAATTACTAACAAAAAAGAAAAACAGCACTTAGTGTCATTTAGCTTAAAATCTCTTATGTTAAGTGATGTTAAATAGATGCTTTTACATCATTTGAGTCAAGCAACATTATTTTCTGCATCATTTGGGTTAAATGATATAAAAATTTACATAGTTTATGTAGATAAATAAAGTTAAAATGTTTTCACATCGTTTATGTTGATAAACTATGTAAATTTTTACATCATTTATCTACATAAACAACTTTACACATTTTTACATCGTTTAGGTATGTAAAATACATCGTTTACTACGTAAATTAGTAAACGATGTTGTCTCTCTCTAACTTAGAGAGAGAAGCTTTGAGATATTTTTCAAAAACACCTCATGTGAGGTCTCCCTCCGCTTCGTGCGGTGTTTCTAGGGGACAATGGATGGATTTTTCTCCTCCCCTCCTCCTCTTCTCCTCTCCACCTTGTGTAGATATGCTCTCTCTTTTTCTTTGTATTTTTTTTTCTCTTTTCTTCTCTCCTTCGTTTTTCAACCAACAAGGCATCCCCTTCGGTGGTTCAACCACTAGCTCAATCCCTCTCCTCCAGATCCAATTGTCGCTCCCCTCCACCGTTCGTTCTCCATTGGGAGTGATCCCCACGTGCCACCCAAGGAAAGTAGATGTGGGTTTTTCCAACTTAGATCTAAACTCTTCCATCCTCCATCTCACCATGCCATCAACTCCATTGGCCTCGCTTCTTCATGCCACTCCACTCTCCTTCTCATTTGGGCCTCCATGTGCTGGCTTGTAGCCTCCACCTGCCGACGAGTAGCTTGCACACCCTGAATAGTAGTTGTCTCCTCTGCCTTTTGCTCCACTCAATGCCGCTTTCCTCCACTCCTCATCTTGTCCTCCAACAGTCCTCCTGTGCAGTCTCTCACTAAATCCCATCATGGCTTGCTGTTATTGGGCTTTACTTTGTATTTTTTGTTGTTTTTATTTCTGTCTATTGTTGTTTTTGGGCTTAGGTCTCCATGGAATTTGTTGTTTCATCTTGTGTGGGAAACATTTTATTATGAAGTTTTTGTTATATTCTTAGCAGTGTCCACCCCCTTCAACCCTCACTCTCCATAATGGGGTTGTTGTTCTAGGTAGGGTGGAAAGCTCTCTCGAGTGTCATGTTCCTGTCTTTTACTATTTTGATGCATTATCCGCTTTATGCAGCCCAATCCTTGGCTTTGTCCAAAGTAAAGAGGACCGATAAGTTTTTGATTCCTTTGGAGTAAAAAAAAAAAAAAACACCAATTTCTTGACTGATGTTTCAAGTTTTTGGCGTTGTTCTTTCGGTTTTTGTTTATTGTTGAGAGCCCACCACTTTTGCTCTTTTATTGTAACCTTGCTCCTTTGATAAATGAATGATGTATTTACAAAAAAAATAAATAAAAAAGTAAACAATGTTAAAACTTATTAACATCGTTTACTAACTCTACTCATACATTCAGGTAGTTTATAAATAGGTAAATGATGTAAACGAAGTAATTTTATAAGTTTCTTTCGTGTCCCTCTATAAATAAGGTGACATTTAAAATCATCATTAAATCAAAATTTAATATTAATCAATTATAAGTTTAATACTAATTTTAAAAGCCGTGTTATTCTTAGAAGGACACTTAAAAAATACAAGAGAGACTGTAACGCTACTCATGTAAACTAGTCCATCTGTTCGAAACTGAGGAAGGCTTTTCCTACACCGTCTCTATAAGTAATTAAATTCTCTAGCTTCCTTGTCTCTCTCATCTCTCCCTCACCCTCTCTCTCTCTCTCTCTCAAACACACAATGCCTTCTCTTGGTACGTGCAAATTCTATCCACAGAGAAATCAAACACCATTCCTTCCTTTTTAGGTGTTTATGATGATATCCAACGGCTCTCATCTCATCTCTGATTCTGTTTTTTTCTGTGCAGATGAGGCGCAAAAGCGACAAAAGCTTCTTTTGTTTGGGGTTTTTTTTTACCTGATGAACCAAACAAAGCAAACGAAGCTCCTCGTTCTTTTTTCTTTTCGTTTCTTTTTTTTTTTTTGATCTGATGAGCCGCAAAAGAAATATCTGTGAAATGGTGTGCGTAGAGATATGACTGGGGTGTGGCAGCGGCTCGAGTGAAATGAGATCTGTAGCTGGTGGCGCAGCAGAGACCGGAGGCGCGACTGTCTGGAATGCTGGGTATGGCTCTTTCCGGCAGTCTTTGGTGGATAGAAGGCCCCCAAATGACAAGTATGGTGGGTCTGTGGTGGCCGGCACGGCGGCACATCTAGGACGACGGTGGAGACGTGGCTAGTATTTTCTGACTGGCCTCCTTTTGGGTTTAGGTATTTGGTTGTTTTGTTTGGATTGGGGCTTGTGGAACGATTGGGAGATTGGAGTTTTGGTTTTTTGCCGGTGGGTGTGGAACGATTTTGAGATTTGTGAGGGTGCTCGCCGGTTTGATGGGTGGATGTTCTTATTGGTGAGATCACTGAGATTTGCGAGTTGATGTGCTTGTGACGGCAGCGTGATGTGTCTTGATGTAACAGCCATCAGTATCCATTTTCTGCACTAA
This sequence comes from Betula pendula, assembly GCA_900184695.1. NCBI lineage: Eukaryota > Viridiplantae > Streptophyta > Magnoliopsida > Fagales > Betulaceae > Betula > Betula pendula. Next base: position 122,728 of record FXXK01001062.1, read on the forward strand.
GAGGCGGAATGATGTAAATAATTTACTGTATTCTGCCTAAGCCCTCTGAAGCTTTCTGCAAATGTACCACGTGGTCCGTGGTCCTTTTGACTTTTTCGAATAGATTAAGATACCATCGACGAAAACTATTGAGAATTGATCTAAGACTCATGAATAATATCAGCCCAGGCTGAGACAAACAGTGTTTCAGTTTGGGCTAAATCAGAGAAGGAAAAAAAAAAAAAAAATACTGTTTACGGGCTCATAAACAGTAAAATCACTGTTCATGTGACTGGGCTGAAATGCTATTCATTTCAGCCCAGGCTGTCTTTTATCTTTACTCCTGATCTAAATAATCATCGATGATCCGATTTATCATGTCCATAAATACAGCGGCAGCATTTTTCAATTCAAATGACATTATCAGAAATTTGTAATGCCCATAACGAGTGTTAAATGTCGTCTTGGGGATGTCATCACGCTTAACTCTTACTTGATGATGTGCAGATTGTAAGTCTATCTTGCAACTGGTCAAATAATCGTCAATCCTCCGTACATTTATCGATTCTTCATCGTAACCTTGGTTAGCTCCTCATATTTGATGTACATTCTCATTGTTCTGTTATTCTTTTTGACAAACAAAACTGGCACTCCCATGGCAATATGATAGGATGAATGGAGCCCTTATCCAACAATTCTTGTATCTGAACCTTCAGTTACTTCAACTCTGAAGGTGCCATCCTATACGGTGCTTTAAACACTCACGCTGTCTCGGAGGCAATCCTGTAAACTCTGCTGGAAAAACATCGGGAAACTCTCATGTTATATGGATCTCCTACAACTACTTTCCTTCCTTCAGCAACTCCATGATGAAGGCAAGAAATACTTGCTTCCCTCCAAAATCAACCTCCTAGAACGACTGACAAAACTTGGGGAAGAGATTGTACTCGCGATCCGACAAAAGCAAGCTCCTCAAGCTCCTAGTGGCATGAAAGTTACCTTCGTCCGTGCACAACGAATACTAGCATAATGCTTAGCTAGCCAATCCATTCCCAAAATAGTCAATGCTTCCCATCCACTGCATAATTATCTCTTTCTAAGTGGCTTTTGAACTTTATACATTTTTCTTGAGATATCATATATTATATCTATATTGCATGAGTATGATTTTATGTCTCATCACCGACAAGAACCCCATTGCATATTACTACTTGTGATTTACATGAGCATGGAATAATTGAGTTCACTATATAATGACTTGTTCTCTCTGTGTACTTACGAAGTCATGAACTTATACTTGCATCTTTTCTACCTGTAAAAACTACTTGTTTTATAGTTGAAAATTCTTTTGAGGAAGGTACTTGAGTGCCCAAACAGGAGGATGTCCTCGGATGATTTATTGCATGAGTATGATTTTATGTCTTATCACCGACAAGAACCCCATTGCATATTATTACTTGTGATTTACATGAGCATGAAATAATTGAGTTCACCATAATGACTTGTTCTTCCTATGTACTTATTAAGTTATGAATTTATGCTTGCGTCTTTTCTACCTGTAAAAAATGCTTGTTTTATAGTTGAAAATTCTTTTGAGGATGGTACTTGGGCGCCTGAACAGGAGGATGTCCTCGGATGATCTCGCTAGATTGATTTTTTAGACTGGCCCTGAGTTAGCAGAGATGGTGGAGGTCAATGGTTTAGAGTTGGGTAAGACACCCTTAATGTTTTTATATATGTGGTACCGAATGTTTTATAGTCCATGAGGATTTCCCTTTGGATGGATATTAGTTATCGTTATTGCTCGATGTTCTAGTGACTATTATATTTGTTTTCGGTAATATTTACGTTTGAATTGATGACCAGTCTTAGAGCAAAACACTGAATGATTATGTTTAAGTTATGATATGCTAGATTATAATGCTTTTAAGTTATTACTCTGGTTGTTATTATTTATGGATGTAGAATTGGCTATTTTAGAATACAAGTGATAAGTCTTTCACTGTAAGCTCTTTGATTTGGGTTCCAACGATCCTTTGGTCTTATTTCTCAATAAGTAAGACGGGAAGGTGCATTGTTGAGTTAATTACTAGTTAATTAATTTTCACCAAGGTGTTACAGAGGGTGCTCTAGCTTTCAAATGAAGTGAAGGAATCATATGTTTTAAAAGCTTCTTTCACACAACTTGGAACAAGTTCGATCGATTGAATCTAATTTCAATAGGTCAAAACATGGCATAGTTCTTTAAATGCATGTCGAATCTCGCTGACTCACACGCTTGATTCCATGCCGATCGAACGAAGCTCAATTCGATCAATCAAAGTATGTCAATATTGTTTAATGCGGGTTATTTCTCACCTACATGTGCGCACCATTCTGCCATGTGGAGATTAGGTTTTGATCCATCGAAGCTAGCTAGGTTAGACCTATTTAATTCTCATCCATGTCATTTACATGTACGATCGATCAAAGCATCTTACATGTATGATTGATCAAAGCATGTCATGTGTAAAAAAATAAAAAAAACAAAAAAAAAAACTTTTAAAACTTCTAAAAAAAAAAATCTTTAAGAGTGGCCGGCCACCCTCATCCCCATCCCCATGGGCCAAAATAGGGGTTACAATGGCTTTGGGGGTGGCCGAACCACCCCCATGGACTATGGGGTGAATCAACCACCCTATGCCCAAAATAAGAGTGGCCAGCCACCCCCAAAGATTTTATTTTTTGTTTTTTTTTAAAGTTTTATTTTATTTTTTTAAAATTTTTTACACGTGGCATGCAAAGCATCGGTTCCTCCTATGATATGCTTACGTGGCATACCCATGTGGCCTAAGGGGACAAGTGTCAACATATAATGGTATCTCACGTGGCATTCCATTAACACTAATGACGGAAGTACCAAGTCGTGAATTAAGGTTAACGTTAGGTACTACTTCACAAAGTTTTTGAAACTAAGGTCTCGATTTGATTTTGGTGACAACCATAGGTACTAAAATTGCAGTTAACCCTAAGTAATAAGACAAAACAGCAACATGTAGGCAAAACTGAAGTAGTGACAATTGGAGATAAGTTGAGGATGGTTGAAAAGCAAGGGAGGGGAGAGATGGATTGGGAATTTGAATGTCCTAGTGTTAACAATATAAATTGCTAATAATTTGGATAGCATATTATGAGAAAGTTTATATGAGATTTATCTATTCAAATAAATGTTTTGCTGTCTGGCCACCTACTCGGACATGTATATCCCATGTAAACTCTTTCGTATGTAGATCCTGATCCGAGGAGAGATGATTAGAACTTCATCTGGGTTTGTATCCTATTGAGAGAATTCCACATGGATGATACAGAAGAAGATGATCATGAAGACCAAGCCAACTCTTAACTATTTGTTTGAATATAAATCTGGTTGTTGCATGAGATCGCAGGTATCTTTAGATGATCCAATAAGTAATTCTTGAGCTAGTATCTTGGTCCAAGCTGGTGACTTGAATTATTAACCTAGCTTTGGTATTTCAAAAAAGAAAAACTTTCCATTAATCATATTTGCAAATACAGGTAGCATCAAGATGCAAATTTTCTTCCAAAAGTTCCTGGCAAGTTATTGGAGAGAAATTAGAGCTAGTATTATAACAAATGCCCAAGGACGGAATGATGATTTTTCATTTGGAGGAATTAAAGTATGAATGAAAATATAACATTTAATTTTGATAGGGGCCAAACCCAATTTTTAATTCTATATTTTTGAAAACCAAGGAGGGCTATGCCTCCCTTGGTCTATATTTAGTTCCACCCTTGACAATGTCCCTTGTTTGAAAAGGTTACCTACCAGTTCAGTTGGCTTTAACTACAGGAAGAGGGTTGGGGTGGGCGGTGGCTATGCCACCCTTGGTCTATATTTAGTTCTGCCCTTGACAATGTCCATTATTTGAAAAGGTTACCTACCAGTTCAGTCGGCTTTAACCTACAGGAAGAGAGAGAGAGAGAAGGAGGGGGGGGGGGGATTAATAACGTTTAAACATGCTATTCGAAAGAGGTCTACGAGGCAATCTTGCTTAGTTGTGATCATAGTGCTAACCGACTAAGTGCACCACAGTGCTAGCCTCCATATTGGACTCTACCATCTACTTGATAATAAAAGATGCAAACTACAACTACCCGATTAATAGCGTTTAACCATGCTACTCGAAAGAGGTCTACGAGGCAATCTTGCTTAGTTGTAATCATAGTGCTAACCAACTAAGTACACCATAGTGCTAGCCCCCCTATTGGACTCTATCATCTACTTGATAATAAAATATGCAAACTACAACTACCCGACTAGTTTAGCAGTTATACTCTCACTGAACTACTGACTTACAATTGAAATAGATACATGTTGCACTTTTGACTCATAATAGAAATAGATGCATATTAACCCCTTCACAATATTATCATAACATATGGTTCATCTGTTCCAAGCAAGTGGTCAGCCCCGCATCCTAGATTGCTCAAAGTAGGTGAGTTGGTGTGTCGGCATTAATAAAATAAAAATGTTTGATAGGTCAAAATATGGCATAGTTCTTTAAATGCACGTTGAATCTCACCTACTCACACGCTTGATTCCATGTCGATCGAACGAAGCTCAATTCGATCAATCAAAGTATGTCAAAATTGTTTAACGTGGGTTATTTCTCACCAACCTGTGCACACCATTCTGCCATGTGGAGATTAGGTTTGATCAATCAAAGTTAGCTAGGTTAGACCTATTTAATTCTCATCCATGTCACTTACATGTGCGATCGATCAAAGCATCTTTTTTCTCTTATAATTTACTTCCATTACTTTCCTATCTCTTAATTTCTAAACCCAAGGCATCTCTCGAAAATCATCCTCTTCGTCCAATTAGATTCCTTTAACATCATTTAATCTTTCATCATAAAATTGAAAGTCTAAAATGCCACCTTTCATCGTTTACTCTGATAAATCCCATAATCTCTAATAATTAAAATTAAAGATTATAAATAAAATTCACTAGTCAAAATCATTAGAATGATTTTCAAAACGTTTCATTTTCTCCTAGGATCATAAATTCTTCATGTCCCATTAAAATATACGTATCCATTCTTACTAAAATAATACCTTAAGTTTCTCTTAAATTATTGTTTCGTCTATAAAATATCACAAACCTACCTTATCCTCAAATTAATACTTCCTTAACTTAAAGAATAAAATTCAAAGTGTTACGTTGTCGAATGTTCGGCCACCCCCAGGTTTGGCCAAAGGGGAGATGGCCAAACTACCCACATGGTCTTGGAGGTGGTTTAGCCACCTCCTTTGGCTAATATGACCACCCCCAAAAATTTGGTCTTTTTTTTTATTATTTTTTTTATTTTCATATTTTTGTTTTTTTTTTGTTTTTATATTTTTTTATCAAACATGACACGTGTCTTATTGTTGTTGGTACTATTGTGGCACATTGGCAGTTTCTATCAAAGTTACAAACAGAAGTCAAAGGTGGAAGTTATTTGCTACTTATGCTTACCACACGGAGTTTTAAGTTATTTTTTGAACCCTATAAAGCTTTAAGTCATTTTAAGTTAAAATTGGTGTAACGACATAGACTAATTTTGTATCTTTTCCTAAGCTAAATAAAAAAATGGAATGAAATCTTATTGGAAATATCTATATCCAATTCACCCTTCAAAACCATGTCACATCGCATATATGATGAAATAGGATTAATTGACACAATATTTTGGAAATTAGTAATTATCATGAATATATTAATTATTTCTTTATTTTCTGATCACATGGAAGGAACATAAGAAACATCTTGTTCTTCTTCAACAATTTATGATCTCTAGTAATCCTTTAAATAGGATACCAACCTAGATGAAGTTCTAACCATCTCTCCTTGGATCAGGATCTACATATGAAAGAGTCTACATGGGATATACATGTCCGAGTAGGTGGCCAGACAACAAAACATTTATTTGAACAGATAAATCTCATATAAATTCTCTCACAATATGCTATCCAAATTATTAGCAATTTATATTGCTAACACTAGGACATCCAAATTCCCAATCCATCTCTCCCCTCCCTTGCTTTTCAACCATCCTCAACTTATCTCCAATTGTCACTACTTCAGTTTTGCCTACATGTTGCTGTTTTGTCTTATTACTTAGGATTAACTGCAATTTTAGTACATGTAGTTGTCACCAAAATCAAATCGAGACCTTAGTTTCAAAAACTTTGTGAAGTGGTACTTGACGTTAATTCTAATTCACGACTTGATACTTCTGTTAGAGTTTTGTCATTGGTGTTAACGGAATGCCATGTAAGACACCATTATATGCTGACACATGTCCCCTTATGCCACATGGGTACGTCACGTAACGTATCATAGGAAGTACCGATACTTTGCATGCCACGTAAAAAAAAAAATTAAAACTTATAAAAAAAAACAAAACAAAACAAAATCTTTGGAAATAATTTGACCACCCCCCACTTGCAAAAGGAGGTGGCTGAAACCACCCCCA